>VSMD01049838.1:0-31145 GCA_008750895.1 Mirza zaza
GGCGCGGTGGCTCAAGCCTGTAATCCTAGCTCTCTGGGAGGCCGAGGTGGGTGGATCGTTTGAGCTCAGGAGTTCGAGACCAGCCTGAGCAAGAGCGAGACCCCATCTCTACTATAAATAGAAAGAAATTAATTGGCCAACTAATATATATAGAAAAAATTAGCCAGGCATGGTGGCACATGCCTGTAGTCCCAGCTACTTGGGAGGCTGAGGCAGCAGGATTGCTTGAGCCCAGGAGTTTGAGGTTGCTGTGAGCTAGGCTGACGCCATGGCACTCACTCTAACCTGGGCAACAAAGTGAGACTCTGTCTCAAAAAAAAAAAAAAAGTATGTAGATCGGAAAAAAGGAAATTAAGCTATTTTTATTCACAGACAACATATTTGCATATGTAGAAAATCTAAAAGAAACTACAAAAAAAAAGAGAAAAATCTTGGAATTAACAGGTAAATCTCAGTATATAAAGTCAATATAAAAAAGTCGCTTGTTTGTATTCCTATATATTAGCAATGAAAAATCAGAATTTAAAATTTAAAAATTAATACTATTTACAATAACAAAAATGAAGTAGTTAACTGTAAATTTAGCAAATTATGTTCAGGAGCTGTATGCATAAAACTGCAAAATATTGATGAAAGTAATCAAAGAAAATCTAAATAAATGGAGTGATATATAGGGTTATGGATTGGAAGATTATATATTATTCAGTTATACTTCTTACAAATTCGATGTATAAATTCAAAGCAATTCCCATCAAAATCCAAGCAATTTTGGGTATATATTCACAAGGTGATTCTAAAATACTTTGGAAAGGCAAAAGAAATAGAATAGCAGAAACAATTCTATGCTCATTTTAACTGAGTTTGGAACTCATACAGAACTCGCGTTGTATTACATGATTTAAACATTTTTTATAAAGTTGCACAAATCGAGACAGTGGAGAATTGAAGAAATTGGGGTTAGTAAATACATGGTTCAGCAGATCAGACTAGAGATATCAGAAATAGACTCATACCAATAAAGTCAAATGAGTTTTAACAAGTATGCAAAGGCAATTCAATGAAGACAGGGTGGTTTTTTAACAAGTGGTGCTGAAACAATTAGACATCATAAGCTAAACAAAATCTTGACAAATACCTCACATCACATACAAATATTAACTCAAAATGTATTATAGACCTAAAAGTAAACTGTGAAACTGTAAAATGTCTAAAAGGAAATACAGAAGAAAATCTATGCGACCCTTGGGTTTGGCATTTAGATTTTTGATACAATTTGAAATGCATGATTCATTTTAAGTTAGAAACAAACTGCCTATTATAAGAAATTGGGGGAAAAAATAATTGGTAGGATAATTTTTAAACCAAGATTAAGAAATCTTTTGCTTGAGGAAGTAACACCATCCATGTTAAGGCCTGGCAATTCCCAGTATGATATTGAAGAAACAGGAAGGAAAAGAAACACTAATAACAGCAAGAAAACTTCAACACCCAGGAGATAATAGATTTTGTTCTACCTACTCTGTTCAAAAAAGCCAAGCAGCTCAATTCAGTATGATGTTCAATAAAATATGGTTAGGATAAGGAAGCAAGTGAGAAAAGCCTTTTTGCCTGCCAAAAATCATTACTGGTAATTAATCTTCAGCTCTGTAGACAATGGATGTAATATGCATTCCTGGGTATTATACAGATTACGAAATTACACTGTCAGTAGAAATGATAATGCTTTTAGAAAGCTACTTAGAGTTGATTTCCTATTCAGTCTACTCAACCTAATGCCTCCTATAGGAGCTTAAGTTAATAGAGAAGCTGAAGTCTTTTGATGAATTTCATCTTATGGCTCAGAGAATTTACTGCCTTCATCATGGCAAACTGAATACTTCCTCAGACACATCTGCTAGTATTTTTAAACAATACTTTTATTTCTATCTAATTCCTATTATGATATACCTAATCTTTAGAATTTTGAGTGTAAATTGGACACATAATTAATTTAATTTGCATAATTAAGTAAAAGATGTTCATTCTTGTGACTATGAATTTTTTAAAAAAGAAAATATTTTCTTTTAGTATTCCTACTTGTTGCCATTGATATACTTTGGTATTCTTTTTGTGTTATTGCCTCTAAAGCAGGATGTTTATTTTCCTATTACTTTTGGGTTTAATTGAATTGATTCAAAAGACTTGCATGGGAACTGGTTCTAATGAAGGTGAGAGCATTTCTGCTTTGCTGGTGACTCCTCTCCAGCACACTGAAAAACAACTTGCATAAGATATTAAAATGAGAAATAATAAGAAAGATCAATGATTAGTTTTGAAGAGCAACTTAAAATATATGTAGAATTGATCAGAAGGACCTATTCTCTGCTCAGGGGAAGCCACATTTGTGGAGAAAACCATAAAAGACCTTGGAAATAAAATTTTCAGGAAATTCCATAAATTAGGAAGAACAATCCCTTGTTTATTTTAACTCTACACTAAAGTAGGAGAAACGTATTGTTATAGCAAACTGGACTGGGAAACAAACCCAGAGCCACACCAGAGTACTTGCAAAACAGGCTCTTATTACATTGACGGGCTCAGAGGGGTCTCACCTCCAAATTCTGAGCAAAATGGGGTCTAAGCATGGTAGCTTTTATATTATACAGAAGCAAATGGTTACAAAGTCTGCACGAGATTGAGGTCTAGTCTCCTGTTACTCTATAGTTGCTTAGTTTGCAGTTATGCTACTATTAGGAAGGGAGTGGAAAAATTCTCCCTTACAGTATCAAAATGTAATAATTATATGACTCAATGATGCTTAAAACTGCTGAAAGTGGAACTGTAAGTCAATACTTTGTAGTTGAATATCAGCAAAGCCTCTGTCTAGATACGTGATTTGGGCAAGTTTTTAAGCTTACTGAGGCTAGTTTTATCATCTGTAAAATGGGGATAATAATTTCTGGCTCACAAACACTTAGTGAAGTTTAAAAGAGATAAATTATATGAAAATTTTTACAAGTAGAATGATCATGTAAATTACTGTTCAACCCAGAACACTGTTGAAAGTGCAAGAGGGTGCTACTGATTATTTCTCTAGAAAATTGAGTGTAAACCAAAAATGACATAATTATTTTAAAGCACTTCTCTTACAATCCCAACATATGGGTCATTTCTGAATCTGGCTCTCTACATACTGGATGTTTATCTTGACTATGAATTGTTTGCTTGCTTTGTTCTTATTATGTGTCTCATACATTTTGATTTAATGTTAGGTCTTGTGTGTACAAGAACGGTAGATACTGAAGTCATTAATGTTCATGCCTAGAAATGGACATGTGTCTCCTTTGGAAAAGTCTTTAGTGTGAGGTTTTGAGTTAATCTAACCAGGAATTGATCTGGGTTTAGGTTTTGTTTTTGAGGTACTTGTTTTCAGTACACAACGGACTACAAATCGCTTCAGCATTGGATTGCTGCTGTCTTGTGCTGGGCTCCAGACCTGGAGTGACGGCTTGTTTTCCTCAATGTTCCTGCTTCACCTTCAACTTACAGCAGCTCCCACGTGCCTGGCCCCCTGAGGAGGTTTCTCTCCAGTCCCTTCCCCTTCCCCATGCAATAGCCTGCTGTTGTTGCTCCATTCGAGGCTGACGGTGGGTACGGGAAGTCTCCATCTCTTCTATTTCCGCTTCAGTCTTAGTCCAACCCTGTGCCTATGGGCCTCTGCTGTGAGGCTGTCTCAGGTTGCCGCTCCTTTCTTTTGTCAATACAATTCTCCTTGATATCTGTGAGGGGGTCTTGAGTAGGAGTAAGTTTCCTGGCACTCCCCCTGTGATAGTAATTAGCTCTCTGCTTGGTATTCCTGCCAGGTCATAGGCTCAAGCTGTTTTCCTTCTCCCTGCCCTACACACCTGCTATTTTCTGAATGTTTGTGTTCCTCCAAAATCCCTATGTTGAAATCACATCACCAATGTAGTGTTATTAGGGGACGGGGGCTTTGGGGAGTTATTAGATCATGAGGGCAGAGCTCTCTTGAATGGGATTAGTGCCCTTGTAAAAGAGACCACAGAGGGCTACCTTGCCCCTTCCACCACGAGAGGACACAGAGAGAGGTGCCATCTGAGAATCAGCAAGCAGGCCCTCACCAGGCACAGAAACTGCTGGTGCCTTGATCTTGGACTTACTAGCCTCCAGGACCGTGAGAAATAAATTTCTATTGATTATCAGCCACCCAGTTCATGGTATTTTGTTAGAGCAGCCCAAGTGAACCAAGACACCACCACCACCACCCATGGCTGACAGCTTTTGGGTTTAACCCTTTTTCAGAATCATGGAATATTGGCTTTGTGCCAGTAGTCAGCAGTGTTTTCTCCCCTTCAATTAGTGGCTTCCAGCTTTGCTTCAAATACAAAAATGAAGGAAGCATCTGGGTACCAAGCAAGATTTCTTGCCTGTGTGTCACTGAGTGGGGTTTCTCAGGTCTCCTATTATATCCCCAATTTTTCTTGTAATCACTCAGTGAGAGGCACACAGAAAATAGCTGGTGAGTGAAGCTGAACTATCTTTGAGTCACAGGACCTCAGGGATACTAAACTATGCAACCTCATACTTGACCTTTAAGCATTCATTTAAATTTCAGCCGTTTTCTTTCTACTGGCTTTTTATGGTAGCTCACCTGCCTCCTGTACTCTGACAAAGTGAAACAGTTCATGTGCCCCATTTCTTTGCTGGGGGCCTGGCATCCTTTAGAATTGAGTACACCTGGTTGCCTATGGTCTCAGTTTTCTATACAAAAACATTTCTAAAAGGAGGTTATCTGGTTATTTAGTTTCTTCTAAGCAGCAGCAGATACCAGCAGCAGCAGTAGATAGCGGAACCTATCTACTTGTTTATTAGCTATACAAGTTTTGCATTATTTTCATGTTGGCTCTATGAAGTATAATATAATTACTGATCTTTTCACAGTCTAATTAGAGTTAATTCATTTGCCAACATTACATTTTTATACTATTTTATCATATATATGTCAAGTAAATATATTAAAAACCCTAAAAGGCCATGCTAAAATAATTCTTATTTAAATAATTATATGTATGTTATATACATTAAAACAGCAAAGTAGTCTTATATTTTCTGATATTGTTACCATTTGGAATGATCATCATCAATTCATCAGGATAAAAGTTTTATCTGGCATTATGTCTCTTGGCCTGAAGACTATCCTTTAGCATATCTTGCAGTGTGTATTCAGTGGTGATGAATTCTGCTACATTTCTTTATCTAAAAATGGAATTATTTCCCTTTGATTCTAGAACGATATTTTTTGCTGACTACAGAATTCTGTGTAGTTTTTATTCCCTTCAGTATAAGTATGTCGTTTTACTATCTTTTCATGTTTATACATTCTGAAAAGACATCTATGAGCATTTGAACTGTTCTTTCTTTTATGCAATTTGTCATCTTTTCTGTGCATTTCAAGATATTCTCTTGTCTTTATGAGAGATATACTGTTAGGTTTATGCCTAGCTTCTTGAGTATGTAAATTTATATTTTTTCATAAATTTTGGGATGTTTTAGTCATTATTTTTTCAAATAACAGTGGTTTTTCTGTCCCATTCTCTCTGTTTTCTCTCTCTTAGTCTATAATGGCCCAAGGTCAATATTTTTCATCTTACTCAAAGGCTCTTTTGTTTTGAACATGTTTTGTTTTCAAATTTTTAATTTTTTCTTCTTTCATCTTGAATTTCCATTGACTTAAGTTAATTTACTCTTCTCCCTGTCATCTCTATCTTACTAATAAGCTCATCAACTACTTTTAAAAATTTCAGACGATATATTTTTAATTCTAAAATTTTTTATTTGCCTCATTTTTATATTAATATAGTCCATTTATACAGTGAGATTGCTTATCTTTTCACTAATTATAAGAATTTTTTTTCTTACGTTTTTGCACATACTTAGAATAGCTTGTTTTAAAGTCCTTGCAGATAGAGCCAATGTCTGCCTCATCTGAGGCTTGGCATTCGATGATCATCTTTTTCTCGAGAGTCGTCACATACTCTTTCTTCTTATTATTTTGGATTATAATCCTGGATATGGTGAATGCCATGTTTTGGAGATTCTGAACTCTGCTATTGATATAAGAATGTTGATGACTTTGTTTTAACAGCAAATTAACTTGGTTAGACTCGAAGCATTTTTGTCTCTGTTGCATGGGAGGTCCAAATTCAATTCAGACTTCTTAAACTTGACCTACTGCATCAACATGGGAACATTAGCCAAAGAATTCGTCTCTAAATTTATAAACAGAATTTTGGAAAGGATAAGGAAGAGAGAGGCCAGCTTTTATCAATCATCTTTAAGATTTAGTTATGTATTAAAATGGAAATTCTGTGCACAGCACATATCTCACATACCATTAGAGAAAACCATATCTGAACCTGCAAATAGAAGTGGAGGGATACTAAATTCACTTGGGGTATTTTGGGGAAGGGCACACAATGTATTTTTATAGTCTCTTATTTTAAAAATGTTGTAAGAATGCCACAATAGGCTGGGCGCGGTGGCTCATGCCGGTAATCCTAGCACTCTGGGAGGCCAAAGTGGGCGGATCACTCAAGGTCAGGAGTTCGAAACCAGCCTGAGCAAGAGTGAGACCCCGTCTCTACTAAAAATAGAAAGAAATTAATTGACCAACTAAAAATATATAGAAAAAATTAACCGGGCATGGTGGCGCATGCCTGTAGTCCCAGCTACTTGGGAGGCTGAGGAAGCAGGATCACTTGAGCCCAGGAGTTTGAGGTTGCTGTGAGCTAGGCTGATGCCATGGCACTCTAGCCACGGCAACAGAGTGAGACTCTGTCTAAATAAAAAATATAATAATGCCACAATAAAGGCACATATAACTTTTATATATGTTCAATGATTATTAATAAGTTTTAAATTTTTTCTCTTTCCCTAAATAATAAATATTATCAATACTGATTTTGCTGAAATGTTCAAGAAAAGCTACTGACATCATGACTTAAATACTTCAACCTATATCTTTTAAGAACAAGGAATTTTCTTACATAGCTATCACGTAAACATAAAATTTGGTAAATTGTATGTAGATATAATATTTTACTCTAACTTGCAATCGATATTTAGATTTCACTAGTCATTGCAATTATGTAATTTATGGCCATCTCCTATGTCTCTATTTGGCTTATTAATAATAGTACTTTAAAAAAATTCTGGAAAAATATTAAACTAGACTGAACAATAAGAACAAGAATTACTGTCTAATCAAGCCAAACCACCTCTTTACTTGATTAATTCACCTTTTAATTACTCTGTCCCTCATCCCTACGGCATCCTATTTACTTCAGGTAATTAATCTAATCTTCAAACCTTGATCTAACAATTCATCTCATTGTCACAGCTTATGCTCTTCTACCTAGATAACCAAGATTAGACTTGCAAATACTTATTTCTATTTGGTTAGATCTCAAAATCTTCTATCAAGATTTGGCTCCTATGAGTTCTAGCTTCCAAGTAAGTTCAAACATCTCTTTCTTGGTAAGAATTATTTCACTATTACAAAATGTTATTTTATTTCCTAGCAGAGACCCATCCATCAATATCTCAAGAGGATGTCAATCATAAGCAGGAGTTTCTAATACCATAAATTTATAATGTAGTATTTATTAAGATATTTTCTTCATTCCCAAATTTATAGTCCAAGAATGGGTTTTTCACTGTAACAATGTATCTTGTGTTAAATATCATTTTTCTCTCTTGCCTAAGTATAGATACAATATATTTTCACATAGTCTAACAAACCAAGGCTACCAGAATGTTATGGAGCCGATATGTATTCCTCATAATTATTTAGGAAGGTTGATTTAAACTAGGTCTTTACTCTGCAAATCAAATGTATTTTTCTAGAGGCAAAACAAGTTCTTCTGGAATCTTCTAAATATGGGGGCCTTCAGAGGATAACTTTACTTAAAATAATTTCCAGGATAGTCTTCAAATGTGCCTAGGATTATCTATTGTACTACTATGCATACTTCTTTTGTTGCTATGTATTACATTATTACTTGTATTTTTTACATGCTGTTTCTTAGTTTAGCATTTCTTAAGTTTAAGAACATCAGGAGTTATATAGTACATTACATGAAATATGAATAAGGCCCAGATTAAAGGATATGCTTATGGCATGTAGCTTTTTACTGGGAGCACAGAGATTAGAATCCATATATCCTGATTCCAAGTCTGTTTTAATCTATCAGCTGATGCAGCACACAGATGACTGTAGTGATACAATGGATATGTTTCAGTTCATTATTTCAGTTATCAGATTTCTTTTCAATTAATTCTCGGACAGTGTTTCCGCTAGAACTTTTTTTTCCCCACCAGCCTGTCTTGCTTTGATGTAATTATCAGAAATAAACTTCTTTTTAAAGAATTATTCAGTGCTCGGGGCAAGAGTACGATGTGTATCTCCCAATATATGTGCCTATTAGTTTATACATGGTCTTACGTTGTAGAGAACATCTTTCTTTTGCATTCTTTATAAGGTGAGAAATTGGTAGAATAAAATGTGATTGAGATATTTATTTTAATAACCTAAACTGAGACCTAAATTTATACAAATTGGAATAACAGAGTTAAGCTGTTACAGAGTCTACACAAGGCAGATCCACCAAATAAAAAAATAAAAGTAAGCATGAGCTTTTGGCACAGTGACCTGTAGGATGGCCAGTTCTAGGCTTGTGGGGATGAGGGGTTGGTAAACCCCCGGTAGTACTCTGCTCACTGCACCTGTGTTCTGCATGGAGGGTGTGGCTCATTCATGGACAGGCAGTGGTTTTGCAGCTGTTCCAACAGGGACTCTCAGCCCCTGGGTTTCTACATCGCTGGATCCATAGCCAGTGCTCCCCAGCACCCACCTGGACCACAACAGCCTTGGGGACTGGTGAGTCCTGGGGGATCGTAGGTCTCGGAGCTTGGGCACTTAGGGTAGGCTGCTTCCAGCTAAGAGGAGAGTGCAGTACAGCAGAGGAATCCTTAGGATACAAGGGACAAGGACACCAGCTCCTCAGCATTCAGGGCCTTCTCCTTCCCCTTCACTCTTCCACCCACTGATGTCAAGGCAGACACAGCTATTTTCACTTGGGACAGGTGAGAGTTCCACAGGGGATTATTAAGCCGGAGCACTTGGGAGTGTCTGTCCCTCCTCTGACAAAGGGCCTATTACATCCAGGCTCGCTCCCTTCCAACTAAAAAGCCAAAAGTGCTTTTATGTGCCTCAAGACAAAAAATGACCCCTTCCCCTGAGTGAGGGCAGAGTTAGCAGTCTGCTTGCTCTCCTAGCTGCCTGTCTCCTCTGGCAGGGCCCTACCTTCCCTGGAGTCAAGTCTTCCACACAACTATATCTCCCCTGCTGAGCAATTTAACCACAGCCCACAGCCAGTCTGGTAGCCCTGCAAACAGCAGGTTGAGTTGTCTCCACCATCTCTGCTGTAGCTGGGCCAGGATGGGAGCTGGGAATCTGGGTATGTTTGTGTCCCTGAAGGACAATGACTGCTGTGACTGCCAAAAGAGGGATATGTGAGTGGTTTAGGCATCTCTTGCATACATATCTCTGCTAATCTCGTCAAGAGGGGCCCACCCTCCTGTCACAAGCTCACAATGCATCCACTATTCTGCCTGAGTATTCTGCTAGAGCAGATCACCCCAATCCTCACTATCACAGTCAGTGCCTGAACTTAGGGAGGCTTGATGGCAAGTTTGCCAGCCCTGTCTTTGTCTGCCCCCACCCCTGCAGAACTCAAGCACACCATCCAGGAGCCTGGAAACTAGGGATTATCTAACCTAGTCCACCACCACTGGAATCTGAACACTCTCCCGGGAGTATTAGGTCAAACTCACCCAAATTGCCAGCAATACCACAATGGGTACCTACATGAATAAGTGAAAATGCAATGTACCTCTCTATATATATACTGAGCGGCAGAGCTCCTGGCAGAGAAGGAAGATGAACTGCAAAGCTGTCAGTTTTGAGCTGAGGGAATAGGTTCCAGATGAGATGGAACCAGCAAAAGAAATCTGGCAATATTGAAAAAAAAAAAAAAAAAGATGGTTTTGACATTTACAAAGGATCACACTAGCTCTCCAGCAATGGACTCCAACCAAAAGGAAATTTTTGAAATGTTAGATATGAAATTCAAAATGTGAATTGCAAGTAAGCTCAAAGGAATCAGTGAGAAAGTTGAAAATCAACACAAAGAAACTTTATAATAATGATAATAACTCAGGACATGAATGAAAAATTCATTAACGAGAAAGATATTTTAAAAAAAGAACATCTAGAAATCAGTCATTTAGGGGAATTCAAAATACAGCGGAAAGTTTTAACAACACTAGAACCAAGCACAAGAATAAATTTCAGACCTTGAAGATAAGGCTTTTGGGATTAACCAGTCAACCAAAAATAAAGAAAAAAGAATAAAAAGAATTGAAAAAGTCTCTAAGAAATATAAGATTAGGTAAAATTGCCAATCATAAGAACCATAGGTATCCCTGCAGGAGAGGAAGAAAAAGCAAAAAGCATGGGAAAACTATTTGAGGGAATAATATAGGAAAATGCTCATGCTCTTGCTAGAGATTTAGACATCCAAATACAAGAAGGTTATTGAATTCCTGGAATATTTATTGCAAATAGGACATCACTAATGCACATAGTCATCAGGCTGGCCAAAGTCAAAGTGAAGGAGACAATTCTACAAGCTGAAAGACAAAAGCATCAAGTAACTCACAAGGGAAAACCCATCCAACTAACAGAAGACTTCTCAGCAGAAATCTTATAAGCCCAAAGGGATTGGATTCCCATCTTTAATATTCTTAAACGAAATACTGTCAGCCAAGAATTTTGTATCCTGCAAAACTAAGTTTCATAAATCAAGGGGAAATAAAATCTTTCCCAGACAAGCAAACACTAAGGGAATTTGTCACCACAAGACCTGCCCAATAAGAAATGCTCCAAAGTGCTCTATACATTGAAAAGAACACCTGATCCTCGCCAGTGTGAAAACACTCAAAAGTAAAAACTTGCAGTTCTTATAAAACAGTAACATAAAGGAGAATACAAAGCAAATATGTAACAATCAACATGATGACTGGAAAGGTATCTCATATATCGATATTACCATTGAATGCAAATATTTTAAATTCCCCATTGAAATGATATAGAGTGACAGAATGGATTTGAAAAAGTAGCTATTCTTATATCAGATAAAATAGACTTTAAATAAACAGCAGTAAAAAAAAAAGACAAAGATGGTTATTATATAATGATAAAGAGATCAATTTAACAACAAGATATGATAGTCCTAAATACATATGTACCTACAATTAGGGATCCCAGATTCATAAAACAAATACTAGTAGACCAAGAAATGAAATAAACAGCAACACAACAATAATGGGGGACTTTAACACTACACTAACAGAACTAGACAGATCATCAAGGCAGAAAAGCAAACAAAGAAACACTAGATTTAAATGTGACTCTAGGACAAATGGACCTAAGAGACATTTACCAAACACTCCACTCCAAAATTACTTTCTTTTAGAAATATAGAATATACTTTCTTTTTTTCATCACCTGGAACATTTTCCAAGAAAGACCACATGGTATCTACAAAACAAGCCTGAGCAAATTTTTAAACAATCAAAATCATGCCATGTATCTTCTCAGACTACAGTGGAATAAAACTAGAAATCAATTCCAAAGGAACTTGCAAAACTATACAAATACATGAAAGTTAAACAACCTGCTGCCAAATGATTTGGAGGTCAATGATGAAATCAAGATGGAAATAAAAAAAATTTTAACTGAATGACAATGGCAACACAAGCTACCAAAATCTCTGGGATACAGTGCTAAGAGGGAAGTTCATAACACTAACTGCCTGCATCAAAAAGATAGAAAGTCCACAATCTAATGGACAATCTAATGTCAACAATCTAATGTCTAACAATATAATGTCACACCTCAAGGAACTAGTAAAACAAGAACAAACCACACCCAAAGCTAGCAGAAGATAAGAAATAACAAAGATCAGAACATAACTAAATGAAATTGAAACAACAGCAACAACAAACAAAGGATTAATGAAATAAAAATTTGATTTTTGAAAGGATAAACAAAATTGATAGGCCACTAGCTAGATTAATCAAAACCACAATGAGATATCACTTAATTCCAGTGAGAATGGCTTTTACCAAAAAGTCCTAAACAATAAATGCTGGCATGGATGTGGAGAGATAGTAACACTCAGATATTGTTGGTGGAACTGCAAACTAGTACAACCTCTGTGGAAAGTAATATGGAGATACCTCAAAGAGCTACAAGTAGAACTACCACTGGATTCAGTAATCCCATTACTGGGCATCTACCCGAAGGAAAAAAAGACATTCTATAAAAAAGACATTTGCACTAGAATGTTTATAGCAGAACAATTCACAATTGCAAAGATGTGAAAACAACTCAAGTGCCCATCCATACATGAGTGGATTAATAAAATGTGGTATATGTATACTATTGAGTTCTACTCAGCCACTAAAAACAATGGTGATCTAGTATCTCTTGTTATCCCGGATAGAGCTGGAGCCCATTCTACTAAGCGAAGTATCCAAGAATGGAAAAACAAGCACCACATGTACCCACCATTAAATTGGTATTAACTGATCAACACTTATGTGCACATATAGTAGTAACATTCATCAGGTGTTGGGCAGGTGGGAGGCGGGTGGTGGGGATGGGTATATTCACACCTAATGGGTGCTGTACGCACCATCTGGGGGAGGGACACACTGGAAGCTCTGACTTGGGTGGGGCAAAGGCAACATATATATATAACCTAAACATTTGTACCCTTGTAATATGCTGAAATAAAGAAAAACGAATAGAGAGGATGCAAATGAGCTCAATCAGAAATTAATAAGGAGACATTACAACTGATACCACAGAAATACAGAAGATCATCTGAGACTACTACAAACACCTTTATTCACACAAACTAGAAAATCTAAAGGAAATGGGTATATTTTTGGAAATACACAACCTCCTAAGCTTGAATCAGTAATAAACAGAAATCCTGAACAAACCAATAACAAGTAGTATGATTGAATCAGTAATAAAAAAAAACTCCCAATAAATAAAGTGTCCAAGATGAGATGAATTTACAGCTGAATTCTACCAGAACTACAAAGAACTGGTACTTACTCTACTGAAATTGTATAGCAAAAGAAATAATCAACAGAATAAATAGACAACCAAAAGAATGTGAGAAAATGTTTACAAACTATACTTTGGGAAGAGGACTAATATCCAGAATCTACAAGGAACTCAGCAAGAAAATCTGCTAAACAAATCAGCCAGAAAAAAACAAATAACTCCATTAAAAGTCGACGAAACACATAAACAAACATTTTTCAAATGAAGATATACAAATGGTTAACAAACATATGAAAAAATGGTCAACATCACTAATCATCAGGAAAAGCAAATTAAAACAACAATGAGATATCACCATACCCCCTTCAGAATGGCCATTATTAAAAAGTCAAAAAAATTGATGGTGGCACAAATGCAATGAAAAGGGAAAGCTTATAAACTGTTGCTGGGAATGCAAATTAGTAACAAACTCTATGGAAAACAGTATGGAGATTCCTCAAAGAACTAAAAGTAGACCTACCATTCAATCCAGCAATCCCACACTAGGTATCTACCCAATGGAAAAGAAGTCCTTAAATCAAAAAGACACATAAACTCATATGTTTATTGCAGCACAACTCATAGTTGCAAAGATATGGAATCAACCTAAGTGTCCATCAATCTAAATGATGAGTGGATAAAGAAAATGTGGTATACACACAAACACACATACATGTATATACACCATGGAATACTACTCAGCCACAAAAAAGAATGAAATAATGTCTTTTACAAAAACTTTAATGGAACTGGAAGCCATTATCCTAAGAGAAGTACCTCAGAAACGGAAAATCAAATAATGCATGTTTGCCCTTATAAGTGGGAGCTAAACAATGGATATAGATGGTCATACAGAAAAAATGGAATAATGGACTTTGAAGACTCAGAAGGGGGGAAGATAGGAGGAGGGTAAGGGGTCAAAAATTACCTATTGGCTACAATATATACTATTCTGGCAATGCATACACTAAAAGCTCTGACTTTACTACTGTACAGTTCATATATGTAACAAAAAATCACATTTACCTCCTAAATCTATTGAAATAATTAAATTAATAAAAAGGTTTATCAATCTTTATTAGCATCATCCATATGTCCTTTCTGTAAGAAATTTGTCTGATGTTTTCTTCAATTCTAGCCCCGTGTACTTTTATTCATTCATTCATTTAGCAAGTTCATCAAAGAATCAGACACTAAAATGAAATAACATTTATTCACAGATGCTAACAAATCTCTTATGGTATCTCAGAACCCATGTTAAATGCTAAAGATATAAACAGAAGTCGAACAAGATTCCATCCCCAGAGAGGAGACAGACAAAGGAACTGATGGTGAAAACAGCAAAGGTAAAAAGTTGTTCAGGAGGCCATGGGAATATATATAGGCAAAATTCACCCCAGGGATATTGCAGGCAAGGTTGGAAGTAAGAGGTAATGCTTGAATAGTCTTGATAGACAAGTAAGAAATTAGTCTGGTGAAGAAAGGCTGACCTTTCATGGGGAAGACAGCTTATTTTGCAGGAGCATGGAAACCTGAGAAAACATGGTGTAGCTGGGGAATACGAAGTGGTGGGTTGTCAGGAAATAAAATAGATGCTATAAACCAGGATTGAATGTGAATGGTCATCAAAGAAATTTGACTTTATTGGAAATAATAGAAAGTCAAAATAATCTAAAATATACTTTATGATCAAATGATTATCAAATACTAAGTAGAAAGTTTCCAGTGTTTACTTGCAGATTTCTGATCTCAGAAACTGGGATGGACAGTTTCTGATTGCAGACAACTGGGATGGTTTGGGAGGAGAGATGTTGGATTCAAGGTTATTCATGTTAATTTGAAGTAAAAAGTAGCCATGTGTTCTGAGGCTCTTTCTAGATGAAACATAAATTTTTCTGAGATACTTTTCTTTATTTTTTAGTAGTAGTGGCCTTATTTCATTTCTTACCTGACTCATTGGTCTTTTAGATTGTGCTGTATCATTCTTTAACAGAACAAAGGTTGTTTGAAGGATTTAAATCAAAATATATATATAAACTACTCAAATTTTCAATGGAGGGGTATGAAAACCAAGTGAAAGATTTTCAAATGGGAAGCACTTTTATAGTGATATCTAGGACTGCTTTACTGATGCAAATATGTATCAAGTGTTTGCGTATCTGTGTGTGTGTGTGTGTATCTGTGTAAAGGTAAGAGAGATTTGGGTGCTGGGAACATAGTGTTGATAAATGATCGTTGTTTTCATGGAGCTTACAATATGGTGGGAGAAATACACCTTAACTACAGGCTTGTGTAAATATATTCATCTTCCTTATTCACAGATTCCATAATTGCAAATTTCCCAACTTGCTAAAATTTATTTGTTATCCCAAAGCCAATACTCATAGCTCTTTTGTATCATTCACGGGCATGTACAGAGTGGCAAAAAATTTAATGGCCTAATGTGCACATTACAGGCTGATGTCAAACAAGGTGATGCTCTGAGAAGAATTTTGTTTCAGCTCTCATATTGTAAACAAGTGTCCTTTTTATGGCTTATTTAGTGTTACTTTTTTATTCTTTTGCATTTTTATATTTTATTTTTGTTGCTGTTGGCAATTTTGTTGTTTAAAATAGCCCCCAAGCTTATTGATGAAGTGCTATTTAGTGTTCCTAAGCACAAGATTACCATGATGTACCTTAGAGAGAAAACGCATGTGTTAGATAGCTTTTTTCAGGCATGAGTTATAGTGCTATTGCTGTGAGCTCAATGCTAATGAAGCAACAATACCGTGCTGTTGTGTGGAAACACACATAAAACAAGGTTATGTATTGATTGGCTGACACATGTTGTGACCAGAGGCTCCCAGGAATGTAACCCTGCATTTCTCCTAGGAGGAATGATTCAGTGTTCACTAACTAAGGGTTCATAGCAACTTGATAGTACATAGCCACCATGGATAATGAGAGTTGACTATACACATACAATTATAATTAAGGTAAATCCTTTTCACGAGAGGAAGCTGGTATTGAGTAAGTGTATGTTTTGTGTGTGGAGAAGTCAGATACAGTGTTGTGATATGTTGTCAGGGAAGACATTCCTGAGGATCTGGTATGCTACTAAAGTTTAAAAGCAAAGTAGGTTTTAATAAGATTAAAAGAGAGTGGATACATCATCCCAGACCTCTTGGTGAGAGAACGTGGTTTCTTTGAGAACCTGGGAGAAGCCAGAGTGATGGGAGTTTAGCGTTGAGCCATAGTCATCAAGCAAGCTCTAGACTATGCAAAACCTTGTAGATCCTAAGTCTAAATACTAGGACACCACTGAAAGAGATAAGTGGTGGAATGATATAATTAGTTTTTATTTTTGAAAACAATTTATCTATCACAGAATTACTCAGAGATGATAGCTTAGAAAACAGTGGTGGCAGAAAAAAAGGAAAAGAGAAGAGACTCAATCTATATTTAAGGCCATCTAAGGTAATTTAGAAAATATTTCCTTGAAATCACCTGGAAAGATCTAAGTGGCATATATTATTTGTCTAAGCTAAGAGTAGCTAAAGACAAAGTAAGTCCAGTAAGTAAATAAACAGTTTGACTCAAAGTGACAAAGTGGCAGGCCATTCTAACATGAATGAGAAGAATAAACAAAAGTAAATCACTTTTCATATTTTAATCTCATTTGGTGAAAAATCCACTTTATATTCAGAAAGTAAGAGCCCATTTTTCTTTTTTCCAGGAGAGAAATGAGGGGTAATTCACAGGAGAATAAGCGATCATGGTATTGTGGTACACAAAATTACTTTCCTTTCATGAATAGAATATAATTAAATGCAAGCAGTTTTCTAATTTAAAGAGTTGAAAACTTTTATTTTGTTTGCCTAATTTTTGGCGCTAGTAGCAATTGTTGGTTCAATCCTCTTAGAATATTATATCCATATTCTTTCTTGCTTTTTGATCTTATATTTTCAGAAAGACAAATATCTTCTCTAACACCTTATTATTAGTTTTTTTCTTTCTGAAATTCTTGGTTATATATTATGACTTTTAAATAAATATGTGCATGATTCAGAGCAGGTAAATATTTTGACTCAAACATTAATCATCTGAAAATGATTTTTTTTTAACCAAGGATTTATATAGTTAGAGAGTTCTTTAAAGATCCCTAAGCACAAATCTGCAATTTTGGAGAGGAGTAAAGTGTAGCCCAGAGAGGCGAAGTGACTTTGGAGGTGAGAGTTAGTTTGTGGCATTTCTTGCTCCAGACCAGTGGCTCCCCATTGCACAACTCTAGAGATCCCTGTTGAGGTACAGGGGACATTACAGAGCAGCCACGAGGGAACAGTTCCTGCTTCTGAGACCAATGCTATATTCCACAGTAGATGGCTTCCAGGAGCCACCTTATCAAGTAACAGCACGCAACGGAGTCACCATCCTCACAAAAATCCACAATATATTTGACTTACCTGTTATGTGATCAGCACTAAGATGTAGGCACACCGATGATTATCAGTTTATGTACAAAGGCAGAATTCCCTGAGAACTGCTACAGTTTTGAGACACAAAATAAAAATGTAGAGCAAGTATAGGTGATCATTAATTGTCTAAAGTGCCGAGAAAAATTTCTGCTTTCAGAAATTTCTGTGTTTTAAATTTCATGCTTCAGCCATGCCAGCAATGAGAAAAGGAGGCTATGCTTTTTGTCATGATGTGGTAGATGGTGATTTCCCAGAGTAGAAGGTGTTATTTGTCAGAGAAGAGGAAATTATTTACATAGTACTCTTTGCCAAGCACTCTGCCCTCCTTTGAGATGAAAAGTTTCCAATATTGTACAATTAACTGTTAGTCGCTATTGTGTGTGCTACATTCCCTCTGAAAGACGATATAACAAGGACATGCAAAGAGTGCCTGAAACAATTCACAGGTTTGAGGTGCAAGACAGAATTCAAATATCAATCCCAAAGTGGGAAGCAGGCATTTAGACCTTGTCAAGTGCAAAAGTAAGTGATTTGTAGGAGGGGAAAAAAGTTCATTTATAAAATAATAAAAGCAAGAGAAAGGAGAGAAGTGCACTGTTTTCTTCACTGTTTCAGATGACACTGAAGAATTGGAGTCATACCAGTGTTGTTTTTTTTTTCCAGAAATCTTGAATATCAATGCTTGAAAAAAGTCTAAAATTCAATTTGAGAGGAGATGTTTAAATAGAGTGGATAAGCATTATAATGAGCTACTGAGTCCAGAAGCACTTTGGATATCATATGAAGTTTATAGTTTTTCTTTGGTGATTGGATTTTTCAAATGGCATGCTATCATTACGATCTTTTTACTGCTTTATCCCAAGTTCCTTCAGCTCATTCTTCTACTATTATTATCTCTGAAACTCACTTCTCATGTGTGATTCGAGCATTCGGCCACCTCTGTGATACCATTTCAAAGAGTTGGAAAAAAATATGACATTTTAATATCTCCCAATTAGGTGTGGAGTTGGTAGGCCATAAATTTCACACTTAGAGAGTATATTTAAATTAAAAGTATTTTCTACATGTCCCATACAAATGCTCCTAAGAGGGAACCATATTAACCATATATATTCAGTCATTCCTAAATATGCACTAATTTATCAAATGTTCTTTAAAAGGATATTCATAGACAAAAAACACTAAATTACCTACAATTTATTCCCCCCTCAGCAATCACTTCTAATTTATCTATCTTAATGACACTAATGCTGTCCTACCTTTTCATCTCTGTACCTACTATAATTGTAGGGTTTTGTTCAAATTAATGTATGTTTATGTGTTTTCAAATGAAGTAATTTATCTCTTTAGCAATGAATATGATTTAGCAGAACTACTTTCCTTAAGCTAGTATCACTGAACATTATAACGACAACAAGTTTCTATGTTATACTAGCCATTCCTAGTTCTCATAATGAGCTTTTCTGTGGCTACTTCATGGTATCTTTTGGCCCTATATAACTGAAAAAGAGAATTTTGATCTTTCTCTTTAGTCTGCAAACTTTCCATAGGCAGGGCCTCTGAAGAGTACTGAATTTATTCATTTTCACTTTAACAAAAATATTGGCTGCATGTGACTAAAAGAGCATATAGTCGAGAAATGTTTACAACTGTGAGTAACACAAAACTCAACTACCCGAGGTTTAAACTGTGAGGATGTTCATTTTCTTCCTCTCTTGAAGACAGAAGGGAGGCAGCCACGAGGTTGGCTCGACTACTTTACACTTCCATAGGGCCCGATTCTCTTTCTGCTGTGGCGTGGTGGGCCTTTTGTTAAAAGTGGCCTTTGGTTCCTATAGCTACAAATCCTAGTTCATTTAGGGTCAGCTATTCTTTTCTATGGATTATATAATATGAAATTTCAAAAATCTATCTCTTCATGCCACCAGGAAAGGCAATGAAATAGCACTGGGATACAAGAAGGGTTTAGGAAAGGGAGGAAGCCTAATGCCCTACATGTCCCTCAAATGCTTCCAAATCAATAATCCATCCCTCCCATCACAAGGTAACAATCCATCCACAATCTCATTCATCCATAAACCATTTCAATTTTGCCTCATTCTCCATTAAGCAGCAACGGTGATCGTTTTAAAACAAACGAGAGCATATCTGGAGCATGGTAAGATCCACAGTCCCTGCGATGTCCAACTCATCCTGGTCTGGTCCCTGCAGCACTTGTGGCCTCACACCGACTGCTTTCTCTCTGCCGCACATCACTCTAGCCACTGGCTTCCACGCTCGGGCACACTAGACATGCTCGGAGTCTTGTATTTGCTTTTTCCTCACTCTCATGTTCTTCTCCACTGGTATTTCAATTGCTCTTCTCTCACTTCCTTCAGGGTATTATTCAAATGTTGCTTCTCAGAGAGGCCGTGCCTGGCTACCCTTTCTACAATTGCTGCACACGCACACTCAACTCTTCCCATCGGATCGCTCTTCTTGCCTCTACTTATTAGGACATACATAAAATTCTCTATATTTACATTTTTTGTCACCTAGAGAAAAATGTATTTTTTGTTTATTGAGGACTGGGATTTTTCTCTCTTTATTCAATGTGGTAACTCTGCACCAACAAGAGTTCTTGACATTTAGGAAATATTCCTTCAGTGAATGAATGAATGAATAAATGAACATAGCCCGAGAGATGGAGGGTTTGGGAAAACTGAGCTTTGTTTCAGGCTCTCAGGCAGAGCGCAAGGTGAAGGTGACAGGGCAACCAAGATTTGTTGCTAAGAGACAAAATATTTTGTCTTATATGTGGTTTCCCATTTTTTCTTTTTCTATATGGGGCTATGCATTGATGTTTTATATTTTTCTCTCCACTGCTGAATATTGTATATGTTTAGGACATGCTTGGATTTATGTTTGGATAGGAAAAATAGCCAAGTTTTTTAGCTAATGAGTCACTGTCTCACAGGATGATTAATATGGGCCAAAGGGAACAGGGAGCTAGATTTTGCTTGCTGCTTCCTTCCCTGTTACCCCCACCCAGTTCTGTCATATCTACTCAAAATAGGAGCTAATCTGAGCAATGTCAATGAAACTCAGTGGAATGATTTCAATAACTATTTCTATAATGAAATAAATGGCTGACTTTAGAAGACAAGGGGCGTGTGCTCTTGATACCTTCTTTTGACCTGGTATAAACAATAATAAATATATTAACAATAGTAAATTCTAGCATGTGTTTACTAAGAGTCAGGCACTTGTCTGTTTAGTATAGATTTAACATACTCTTTGATGTTCATGACAATCCTATGGGGTATGTACTATTTTTATTCCCATGTTATGTATAAAGGCTTGAGACACAGAGAGTCACTTAACTTGCCCTTTTTTCCTTATTTGGATATTCACTTTTTCCAGTAATGTTTATTGGAAAAGCTTTTTTATTCTTATTGAATTACCTTGTCATCTTTGTCAAAAATTAATTTATCAGATACATGTGATTCTATATCTAGAAACACTATTCTGTTTTCTCTATTATTTCAAACCCTGTTCTAATTTATATTTTCATAATTATTGTAGCCTTATAGTATAATCTCTAAATCATTTTAAGTTGTCCAATTTTTTTTCCAAATTATTGGCCATTCTTGGTGCTTCGCATTTATATATAATTTTTAGAAATAGCATGTCAGATTCTACAAATACACTATTACATGTAAATTATTTCCATACAAATTTAGAAAACCAATGTTTTGAATATGAATAATTTTATGTCTTTTTGCTAAAATAATTCATTATAATTATAACCTTTGATTCTTACAGCAAGTTGTATCCACTTTCAATGATTTTGTATACCTTTTAGTAAGCCTCAAAAACTCATTCCTAGGCACATGAATCATATAATCTTCATATATATAAATAACTCTGTAGTATTTTGTACATAAAAGCTCAAGTAAAGTGGGAATAAATTGTTTTTTTGGTTTTGTTCTATTTTTTTTCCTTTAATATTGGCAAACACCTTAGAACCAGCTTTCTCCATGTGCTTCTCCATTTAACCTTTTAAAACTAATTTTTCTACTGCAGCTTATAATTTAAATTAAATTGATAAGTATGAATTTTCCTGCTGGTCCTCTCTAAGCATTTCTTTGATATTAAAATTATGTTTTCCACTTGGATGTCATCAGGGATCTGCCCTGAAAGGAATTTATTAGTGAGAATGTCCAATATAGCATTTATGATTTTTGCTCAAATTAATTTTATTCAACTAGGAAGACAATAGACTTTACAAACTGAGTACAAGTTAGAAACTAATAATTTTAAATGCCCATCATCAAATTTTTGTGTTAAACAAGTCAAATAAAGTGTTTCCATTAATGTAAGATAGAATTTTTGTTTTGTTTTGTCTATTCCTATGGACCAAGCACTTAGTTCAGTGCCAGGCACATTGGAGGATACTTATTTGTGGAATAAATGAATGATTAGACCCCAATTTATTTTTAATGTTTAATGTTTTAGTAATTCCATGTATAGTTATATCACCAAAAGAAAAATTTACTTAAAATTTTGTGGAATATTTTTATGCTTAATAGAATGTAGAAATTGACTGGCATTAACTCCATTTACCTTTCCTCCAGGGATCATGGGTAAACTATCTCTTTCACCCTCTCTTACAGTTACATGTGGTCATACGACTCATCTCTGTCCAATGAAATGCAGGTAGAACTAATGAAATAAATTCATGCCTAAGTATTCAATCTTCTGATCTCTCTCTTCCCTTTATGCTGAGTGGATATCAATGCCCAGGTTGGACATGGAAACCACGCATAGAAGACAGCAGAGATTGCATTATCAGCCTGGGATCTTCATGGAGTCGACAATCCTCAGCACCCCCAACACCTCTACTTAGGCTTTATGTGAGTGAAAAATAAATACCTACTGTGCTATACTACTGAGATTTGGCAGTGTGACCTATGACCATAGTTAGAATTATCTCAATTAATACAAAAGTTTTATCTTAAAGTGAAGTGCTGCCATGACAAAAATCTAAATGTATCCCATTGGTTTAGTAATTTGTTGGCAGGAAATAATGAAACTTATGTCAGGAGGTAGATGACACTGCTGATTATGCAAAATGGGACAGCCACTTCAGAAGACAGATTGGCAGTTTCTTACAAACTGAAGATACTATTACCATACGATCCTGCAATTGCACTCTTTGGTATTTACCAAAGGAGTTGAAAACTTATGTTTACACAAAAACATGCCCATGGATATTTATAGCAGCTTTATTCATAGTTGTCCAAACTTGGAAGAAACTAGATGTCTTTCAGTAGATGAATGGATAAGTAAACTGTGGTATATCCAGACAATGGAAATGAACTATCAAACAATAAAAAACATGGGGGTTAAACCTTCAACATATAAATTGTGGGGAAACATAATTCAAGTCATAATATCTACCAAGCCCATAATCATAGAGAAACGGGTTCAAATAGAATATTAATAGGGTATTTTGTTTGATATTAGTTGAGAATCACAAGGAATATACAGAAAAAAGACAGGCTTAGATAATAATTGGGTGGTATAGGCTAAAAGACTGTGAATAGAGTAATTCCAGAAATATTGGGATTCAAAGAGTTGGAAAAATCACAAACAGTAGGAAACATGATTGAAATAGCTTCAAGTGACAAAGATCTTCCCACTCAACCTAGAAGTTGTCAAGACGGCTGTGGCTGCACAGTCAAAGAGAATGTAATAGAGCAAGATGGTAAAAATCCAATGTGGACTTGATAATTATTTCGAGGACAAAAAAACACCTTTAAATATGATTACTGGCAAATGAAAATGATTTAAAATATACACATCAGAAGTCTATTAAGCAATTCAAGGAATGAGACAAATTTTAAAAAGGCTTTAACCATTCAGTTCTGAAACAAATTTTAGGTTGTCAAGTATGAACCCATAGGAAGTAAGCCATGAAAGCTATAGCTCCTAAGCAGGGGAAAGTTGCCCGGACCAACTTCAGATGTCTCATGGAGGAAAACAGACACAAAGAATCTCATAGAAGGTGATCCAATGGCCACCAAGGACCTGGGACTGTTTTCCTTTCAGAGAATCATTGAACTGTGCCCACATCTGGGGTAGGGGACCTCCAAAAGGCTTGACGCAGGATTTCCAAATTACTATGTCCAGAGAACACATCGTGGGTTTAAAATGCTTCCCTTGGACTGTAGTTTCTATTGCTGTCTTTGTTTTAGTTCCAACATGGGACACTGGGTATGCGGGAAGACAGTAGTGAGGCAGTTTTCTTGTTTCTAATTCCTGTATTGCCAAAACACAGGGGCATAATTGCAGATGAAGCAAGGACAGTGCATAGTGTGAAAATCCTAGTCCTGTACACGTAAGGAGATGGAGCTTAAGGCTTTCTCCGAGGGAAACAGGTGGGAAGTAGAGGGCCATATTGTATTCAAAGTGTTTTATCAGAATAAGAACAAAACAAGTATGTGGTAACCAGAAGGAATGACAATTGCAGCATCTGGTTTGTTGTTCATCTAATTCTTTCCTCCTGGGCAAAGAGCTAGAATTTATTTTCTAGCCTCATTTGCAGTTAGGTATGGCTACATTACTAAATTATGGCCACTGCCATATCTGGACAATAAAAATCACTTCCATGATGTCCTGCTCCTCTTTCATCTGCTTGCTGGATGTCAATGCCAAGGACATCTTTGCAAGTCACACGCTGAATGTTCCAGCTTCTATCAGTCTGAGTTCTTGAATTGTTTGAGAGCGGTTGTTATACTCCCTCATGCCCAGGGAGTCTTACATAAGTAAAAAATGAACTTTTATTTGTTGTCACTGAGATATAGGAGCCTGTATATTATAGTAGTCAGTACTACCTTAACTAACACAGGTATCTTTGTTATATTTTATCTTAAATGGGGTCATCAGAGAAGCAGGCCCCAGGAAAGAGTTTGAAGGCAAATAGTTTACATGGATTATTATTGTAGGGTGACAAGGGAATGTGAACATGAGACTATGAATGGAAATAAGACAATTTAGTATACATTAATCAGGTTACTTGCTCTAGTCAACCAGGGCTTAATCCCTGTGGTCACTTCTAGGTAAGTGTGTGGAACACATGTTAGAGATAGAGGCTAGAAAGCTGTGTCATTGGATGAGTGCTTCTTCTAGAGACATCAACCCATTGATCCTTTCAGCCTGTGCATACTTTCCCAAAGAATGCTGTTATAGGATGAATTGTGTCCCTCCCAAATTCATGTGTCAAAGCCCTATCCCCCCTTGGAGGTAGGGCCTTTAAAGAGATAATTAAAGTTAAATTAGATCATAATGGTAGGGCCCTAATCTAATAAGATTAGTGTGCTTATAAGAAGTGAGAGAGACACTAGCGACTCCTGAAGTTGATTTTTCAAGGTGGCGTCTTCTCACAATTCCCAAGACTTACAACTGAAGATTACTGGAGTGAGCAGCATCCTCAACTTCTGCATTTGGTCCTAGGCTGTAGTTGATATTCATACTACTCCTCCTCCAAATGCATTCCAGATTCTCCTCGATCCCATCCGACTGTTCTGGTAGTCTAGCTTGCTTGCATGTGCATGAATGGCTTGCACCCATGGTGGGTCTGAGCTCCTGCTTATCATGCCCTTGTCACATTATGGCTGTTTCCATCACTCACTCTGGCTGTCACCAGGCATAAAACTGACAAGGGGCACCCAGTAAATACGCAGAGTCCCAGACAACCCCCCATTGCTTTGCTACATATTTGTGATTCTCTACTTATGACAATAAGGATGAATTACCTCTGCTGTTCTATTAACTGTTTTCTTCGGCTGCTGGTCTATCAGGATGAGTAGTGCAAAGTAACCAGATAATAACATAGTCACTACCTGGTGTAAATGTGCACCCACCTCCCAGGACTAACTCATTGAGCAGGCCTAAAGATAGTGAGACAGGAAGAAATTTCCTGAATGGGACACTGGAAGTTATAATGAAAGAGGTCATCCTTCCTTCTGTCGTTTGGTTTCCGGTCCATGTGGAAATAAAGACCACCCACATGAGAAGAAGCAGAGGCTGTTTATAAACAGATTTCTATAGCAAGGGAGCCCACCACCTTCACCAACATCACTAGAGTTTGGCAGAGACTCAAAGGCAGGCAAAGATGTGAGAAAACTTTCTAGTGGAAAAAAGGGACAATTTCAGGCATGCTATGATAACAGGTTGCACACAGGGAAGCTGGGGGTGTGCTAACTAGAATGCTTTGTGCTTGGCATGGGGGACACATTTGGCTTTTCTAGTTGGTCCTAAGTAATGGCGGGGGTGAGGGACAGCAATTAGGGAAGCTAGCAGGTACTAGTTAAATCCTGTCCGTTTTGGGCTGACTGAACAGAGATTCTTGTTTGGCTTCCTGGACTGGTTGCTGCAGATTGTGGGTCAGTGTTCTGTTTTTCTGTGTGTTCTGTTTGTGTATCCAGACTCCCATCCATATATTCTAGTTAGTGGGGATAACCATGTAATGGCTATTCATTTTAAAGTATAAAAGTGTATCTTTGAAGATAAAGTACAAACCTAGAAAGATAGCATCCCCAAGCTGACATCATAACTCTGCTGTTAAGAGACCAATCACTTAGTAGTATGGCACCTAAGTGGACACATAGGTACTACAATAATAGTGTATTGGACAGGGGGACGGGGGGGGGATGGGTAGATACATATATGATGAGTGAGAAGTGCACCGTCTGGGGGATGGTTATGCTGGAGACTCAGACTTGTGGGGGGAGGGGGGGAAAGGGCAGTTATTGAAACCTTAAAATCTGTATCCCCATCATATGCCGAAATAAAAAAAAAAAAAATTAAAAAAAAAAAAAAAAAAAAAAAAGAGACCAATCAGATAGGACTCTTCCAGGCAAATAGGCTCTGACTGATGTGGTATCTGCCCAGTGTTGCTTTTCTTTTATCATAAAGTGAGCCCTTTAGGTTGAGGCACTGTTCTGTAGGATTTCACATTCATAAATCAGATACTCTGTGAGCCTTTGGATTGTGGTACTGCTCCCAAAGCTGCAGGCTTGTAAGCTATTTAATATGTGAAATATTTATTAATTTTATTAAGGAAAAATCATTGTTGTATGCATCAAAAATATTCTACCATCAAGTAAATGAATGCTTAAGTAACAGTAAGATATATTATGTACTGTGAATGTTTCCTTCTTTTGCCCACGAACACTTCTTTAATTAAAATCCTCCAACAGAATGTTAAAATGAACACTAAAATTCACACCCAAGTTAAAACAATAAAACATTTCACTGGTTAATTAATTGATGCATGAAATCATTATAACTATATCAACATGGAACTTTAAACATTTTAACACATAAAAAGGATGTTACTTTTTCATTTTATTAAGAATTTTTAAAAGCTGTATCTCAGAAAGAAACGTGTATGTAATTATCAACTACAGAGCATATGTCAACTGAAGGCTTTCTTAAGATTAATGCCACCTCGTCTAAATGTCAATGCTTTTATGTCCCAGGTGATGTTGTAAGCAATTCACTGACTTTCTGAGATGTAGAACACAACTTTTTAAGTTATCTCATAAATGTGTTTGTATTCATATATTCAAAATATTTTTAAAAATATATTACAAACATATGTATTTTTCTTTATAGGGAAATTATGGGGAATTATTATTTTATGAAACATTGGGAAATATTCATGAAATATAAAGCTTATTGGCTGGTAGTAAAAATGGTAGACTCTATTTGCTTTTTGTACATATTTTTCACATGTAGGATAATTATTTAACTTTGTTAAGAGATGGGTATAATAGTATCAAATCTATTTGTTTCACTCAGTTTTTAAAATGGTAAAATAATACCCAGGAAAGAAAATTGAATAAAATGGAAATACTCCCAGCAAATTATTTCATTTAATGAAGAAAACCTTTACCAATGCTGTTGTATTTTATTCTAAACAATCTATCACTGGTGTTTAAAACAATTCATTTCTGGTGAAAATATATATTTAAATGAATTATGTATAAATACAGAATTGCTTAAATTTTCTGCTCTTACTTTTTGTGAACTTAGAAATGTTAAAAAATAGAATTTGTGTTCATTTGCATTGTTATAATTTACATAAACTAAAACACACTGATTTAAAGTATACTTTGATGACAATGACACTTATGTAAATAGTACCTCAATTCCTTCCCAGTCATTACTGACTTTGCTTCATGAAGCCACCATTCTGATTTTTATTTTTATTATTATTTTTAGACACAGGGTCTCACCCAGGCTGGAGTGCAGTGCCTTGCTCATAGCTCACTATACCCTGGAACTCCTAGGTTCAATTGATTCTCCTGCCTCAGGCTTCCCAGTAGCTAGAAATATAGGCATGTGTCACCATGTCCAGCCAATTTTTGTTATTATTATTTTTTGTAGAGACAGATCTCAGTGTGTTGTTCAGGCTGGCCTTGAACTCCTGGCCTCAAGCAATCCTCCTTCCTCGGGCTCCCAAAGTGCCCGAATTATAGGTGTAAGCCACTACATCCGCCTCTGACTTTCATCATATTGAAAAAGACATTGTGTTTGCTTTGATAGCTGGGTCTTTCCACTCAATAAAATGTCTATAATATTCATTTATGCTGTTGCATATATCAGCCATACACTTATTTTTCTTGTTAAGTGGTGTTCTATTGTAACAGCATAACCAGATTTTTTTATCCACTGACTTGTGAGTGGACATTTGGATTCCAATTTTTGACCATTATTTTTACTTTTTAATGGTTATCAATGATGCTACAATAACCATCCTTTAATAACATCTGTTGTGGACATTTATTTCATGTTATAAGAAATTGAAAAAAAACAGTTGTCCCAAGTGGATGTACCATTTTATACTCTTACTCTTAATAAGAGGAGCTCAATTGTTCTGTATCTGTCTAAATATTTGGTTTAGTCAGTCTTTTCGATTTTAGCTATTCTAAAGGGAGTAATTGGCATCTCACAATGGTTTTGGTTTGCCTACGGATGCTAACATCTTTATAGAATTTTGGCCCTGGGGGTGTTACTAAAAATGTGTAGGTGTTTTTTTCCATGATGAAATAAGATTTTAAGATAAAAAAACATTAAACAAGACATGTTGGAATTGAGACCAGGAAGTAGATAAGTAAAAAAAAAAAAAATCATACAGCAGCAAGGAATATTTAAATAATGTTGAGATGTTCATTCATATAGAATAATACATTTATAATGGAATAAGAAAGTAAACCAAATACAAAAAGAAAAAAGGATAAATGGGGAAAAGTTAGGAACCAGACAACAGAGAGTTTTCGTAATGTATAAACTGACTATATAATTTATTGTTCAATTAGTGCACTCTGGAGAGTGAAAGGGGCATTAAAGAATGCACAAAATGATATAATTTAACAACATATTTATTTGTTCACCAAAAAATTAGTTTTCTTATATTGGTGGGCTTATAAATAGTTTTATGCAAATAAAATTTTCAGAAGTACTTTTTTCAAAAACCATATAACAAATCCATGTACATTAAGCAAGATTTTTGAAAATATTTTATAATTATATCTAAAAATAATGATGTACATATTTCGATATTATAATTCTATCCTTGAAATGTGGACTATCTTGATGTGTGGAAAGAATAATTTGATAGAGTTCATATATTTTATTAAATCAATTTATATACCATACCAGAATCAAATGAATATAAGAAATCCTTCAATTTTGTACCAACTAAATTTGGCAAAACAACCAAAATAACCATGAGTACAAATATTATTTGATGAGTTGTATAATAAAAATATTTGCTGAAGAAAGTATCTCTGAAACAAAGCTAAAATATAGTACCTGTGGAATTATTTGAGCTGTAATATTAATACAATACAGTACAATTGTAATACTAATACAATTCATTTGACAAATTTATTACTAAGAATAATCTCTAACAGTAATAATTCCGTACTTTGTAATTCTGCTAACATATGTAGTGATAATATTTTTATGAAACATATTTGGGTTCCCAGAGATGAATTGATTAAAGTCAAGAATTCCAAATTTAATAACCATGAAATGTGACCTTGAAAAATATATATGTATATTTTTTATTTAAAAAGCAAGAAATAATAAAAACATGATAAAATATTCTTTAGCAATAACCAAGCATATAGTATTAAAGACAGTTATGAATAACAAATACATATTAAAATATGTATGTACACCATATCACAATTTGTTTGTATTCTATAATATGTTCAAATTATCGATTTAAAATGGTTAACAAATGTTTTGAACTAAATGTCATATGTTATTATTATGTTTTACACAGGATTTTCTTTTTCAAAATAGTTTTTGAATAGTATTTTAAAAATCCATATAAAAATAGGCAATGATAAAATTTTTGGCAACTCTCCAACATGTCCTCGTTTGGACAGTGCATTTATTTTCTGGTTGTTCAATGTTATCAATTCCTTTGAAATAAATATAATTCAATGCAATTCTGATCGGAATTCCTACAGGAATTTTTGTGGAACTTAAATTGCTTTTTAAATTTATATAGAATGCTAAAAAGTGCTGCACAGCCAAAGAAACTGTCAAGAGAGCAAACAGACAACCCACAGAATGGGAGAAAATTTTTGCAAGCTATTCATCCAATAAAGGGCTCATAACTAGAATCTATTTAGAACTCAGGAAAATCAGCAAGAAAAAATCAAACAACCCTATCAAAATATGGGCAAAGGACATGAACAAAAACTTTTCAAAAGAAGACAGAATAATGGCCAAGAAACATATGAAAAAATGCTCAACATCTTTAATCATCAGGGAAATGCAAATCAAAACCACAATGAGATATCACTTAACTCTAATGAGAATGGCCTTTATCAAAAAGTCCCCAAACAATAAATGTTGGCGTGGATGCGGATAGATAGGAACACTCACACACTGCTGGTGGGACTGCAAACGAGCGCAACCTCTATGGAAAGCAATATGGAGATACCTTAAAGCAATACAAGTAGATCTACCATTTGATCCAGCAATTCCACTACTGGGCATCTACCCAAAAGATCAAAAGTCACTTTATGAAAAAGACACCTGCACTCGAATGTTTATGGCAGCACAATTCACAATTGCAAAGTTGTGGAAACAACTCAAGTGCCCATCAATTCATGAGTGGATTAATAAAATGTGGTGTATGTATACCATGGAGTACTATTCAGCTTTAAGAAACAATGGTGATATAGCACCTCTTGTATATTCCTGGATAGAGCTGGAACTCATTCTACTAAGTGAAGTATCTCAAGAATGGAAAAACAAACACCACATGTACTCACCAGCAAATTGGTATTAACGGATCAACACCTAAGTGGACATATAGGAATAACATTTATCGGGTGTTGAGCAGGTGGGAGGGGGGAGGAGGAGATGGGTATATA
>VSMD01049840.1:0-14583 GCA_008750895.1 Mirza zaza
ACAGAGTCTCACTTTATTGCCCAGGCTAGAGTGAGTGCCGTGGCGTCAGCCTAGCTCACAGCAACCTCAAACTCCTGGGCTCAAGCAATCCTGCTGCCTCAGCCTCCCAAGTAGCTGGGACTACAGGCATGTGCCACCATGCCCGGCTAATTTTTTCTATATATATTTTAGTTGGCCAATTAATTTCTTTCTATTTATAGTAGAGATGGGGTCTCGCTCTTGCTCAGGCTGGTCTCGAACTCCTGAGCTCAAACGATCCGCCCACCTCGGCCTCCCAAAGAGCTAGGATTACAGGCTTGAGCCACCGCGCCCGGCCCATCTAGCAGTTTTAAACTGTATGGACTCTATGATACTAGTAGTGGAAGAGGTTGGTCTAAACCAGGGGTCCTCAAACTTTTTAAACAGGGGCCCAGTTCACTGTCCCTCAGACTGTTGGAGAGTGCGGTGCACATTCCACACATTAGCACTGTGGGCCCGGGGTGAGTTGGCTGCTAAGCAGGACAGGCAGCGGTGGCAAAAACACACTGTGAGCCGGATAAATGTCCTAGGCAGCCAGCATGTGGCCCGCGGGCCATAGTTTGAGGACGCCTGGTCTAAACCTTTTACAAAGGGAAAGAAAAAGGGAAACATTCACCAGGGTTCCTAAAAATGGAATGCAACTGCCAAGTTGCCATTTGTCCAAAGAGCTCACAGCCCCTGGGAATTGGAATATTGTGTCTCAATGTTCTGATGAACCTGAAGAGCAAATGAACAAAGATAGGAATTCACAAAATTTATATTAAGATTATCTCTTCTACTTGCTCCCTACTTTTTGCCCTTAAAGTCTATTTTTATCCCCTTTATGTCTCATAATTCCAAGGCTTAGCACCCCTCAACTATCTTGGGGTTAATTAGGCTGCCATAAATAAGTTCTGCCTCCAAAACAGCCATACCTCTTTTCACTTCCCAGGAAACGGGGCCTGGCAGTTGGGGTAAAGTCAACTCTGCCCAGGATAACACGTTTATAAGAACTTCTTTAAAACTCAGTAATCTGCTTTGTATCAACACACTAGCCAGCAAAACCATTCTTCAAAGTGGTGCTAAAAAGATTTCCTGACTGCATGGAACCAGGTGTTGTGTTAGACACAAGTGACTGCCAACAGGCCCAAGGTTTCTTTGGGGGTGAAGATGTGGTGATGGTTGTACAATTCTATAATATTCATTGAATGGGTGAGTTTTATGGTATAGAACTTATACATCAAAGCTTTAAAAAAAAACATGGCCTGGCCCAGTGGCTCACACCTGTAATCCTAGCACTCTGGGAAGCCGAGGTGGGTGGATCGTTTGAGTCTCAGGAGTTCAAGACCAGCAAGAGTGAGACCCCATCTCTACTAAAAAAAAAAAAAAAAATTAGCTGGACATCACATGCCTGTAGTCCCAGCTACTCGGGAAGCTGAGTTAGGATTGCTTGAGCCCGGCTGATGGCACTCTAGCCCTTGGGCAACAGAATGAGTTTAAAAAAAAAAACAAAACATATCTCACACAATCCATATCCTCAAGGAAGTCAGGGGTTTTCAGAGCAACCCAGGCAAAATAGTCACCACAGCTCTAATCAGATGTCCTTGAAAATCAACCAAAGAAATCCAAAGTATGGAAATTACTCACATTTCTATCTGATAATCAGCAAAGAGGAAACCATTTAGCCCCTGTTTCTTCCTGGAAGATGAGGTTTGGGAGGAGAAAAATTTCATTCAGTTCCTGTAGCCTCTTCCCAATGGAATGCTGGTTGAGACTTCAACCACCAACCACTGAGACAAGTTATAAGAGTAAACTGCATGGTTTACTCTTTTTTTTGGGGGGGGGAAGGGTAGAGCCGGGTTTCACTATGTTGCTCAGGCTGGTCTCAAACTCCTGGGCTCAAGGGATCCTCCTAAAGTTGTTTTTTAAAATTACTACCTACTCCTTTATGTGTCTCCCTATATGGGAATAAAACACCTAAAAATTCTTTAAAATAATAGAAAAGCTTGGAATTAATAATTACAATCCACTAACAATCATCCACTTTTTTTCTTTATAAACCGCATTTTAGCTCCGTTATTTTTATACCTGGTCAAAGGCAGGCAGCTAAATGACAAGTCTCGGAAAGGGGTAAACTGGTCAAAGAAGGGTTTGGGATGTCTTTTTGAAAACCACCATAAGTGCTAGATCAGTGCGTTTAAGAGTAGGGTGAATGAGTGGGCGTGGTGGCTCATGCCTGTCATCCTGGCACTCTGGGAGTCCGAGGTGGGCGGATCGCTCAAGGTCAGGAGCTCGAAACCAGCCTGAGCGAGACCCTGTCTCTACTAAAAAAATACATACATAAAAAAAAAAATTAGCCGGGCATGGTTAATTTTAAGTCGAGAGGCTGAGGCAGGAGGATTGCTTGAGCCCAGGAGATTGAGGTTGCTGCGAGCAAGGCTGATGCCACAGCACTCACTCGAGCCTGGGCAACAAACTGAGACTCTGTCTCAGGAAAAAAAAAAAAAGTAGGGTGATTATTCTGGCATGCCTGGGACTGTTCCAGCAAAATGATAATAAATAGCCTTTCTGTCACTCCTGATCCCATCCTGATTTGAAGAGGGGAACAGACTTCTTGTGGCTCACAGCAAGGCAGCATGTACAGTTCCATCTTAGTGCTGCCGATTGGTTATCCACCAGAGAGTGGTCCTAAGGCCTTGCCGGCCAGGGAGCCCACCCTTAGGGGCATCTGAGTGACCAGAAAGTCCAGCAGACACACATTAGAATCATCTGCGTGGCTTTTTTTTTGAAGACTCATGCCTGGTCCCTCCCCCAATAAATCATGACAAACATACCTGATTTAAAAAACCCAATCTGTACAGCGACCTGCTTAGGTTAACTTGCCTCAAATTGCAAAGCCAGTGCAACGGCCCCAACCCCTAGTGCAAGCAGGGCCCCCAAGTCTCAGGCTCAGCTGTGTTGACTTAATGATTACCTCCTTTGACAGCTCTCCTCATCAATCCTCCCAAATCTTCTGCATCCAATACCCTGTCATCGTCTTGCAATGAGACCTTCCACTGGGCCCGGGCTATGTTTGTTTTGTGTTTGGGGATATGAACTACAGATGCTTCAGGGGGCTGGGAGGTGGACTTCGAATCTAGGAGCACCTTTACACAAGCTGTTGCATAAGAGATCATTTTCTCCTCGCCTCCACACTAAAAAATCATAATTTGCAAGAAAAGTCTTAACCGGGAATGTGAAACTTCCCCATTTAGAGTTGCGAATTATACTGTAAAGTTGTCATCCATTTGATGAGACCGTTTTTTGACGAATTTCAAAATAAAATGATCTAGATAGTGGAATCAAAAGTGGATCAATCCTTAAGAGAGCTCCCTGCCTCCAGCATCTAGAAGTCTGCAAGCTGTGTGCCTCTGATTACCGCAGACTTTGTTTATTTGGGGTCAGTAAGCTGTCAGAGACACAGGCTGATAAGTTTTTTTCAGGTTGCCATAAATGTGGTCTTTCTGCAGCAGTACACAAAGCCCATGGGACGGCACTGATAAAGCTGGCTTTGCCCCAGTGGGGTTTCTTGCACAAATGGATATTCTCACTCCTCCCCCATCTCACCTAGTCAATGGCTATGGCAAAACAATAGATGAATGTCTCTCTCGGCTCTGGAAAATCTACACCGATGCACAGTATATCGAATAATTGTTCCCCTCTGTCCCATACCCTGCCCATTTTATAATATCCCTTTCCCACCTTTAGCCGAGGTAGATCTGCAAGACAGGGACCAATGGGCACAATTTCAAAGAAATTAAAAGAATGGTAAAATGTCTTATTTCATATGACAGAGGATATTCTGGGTTAATACAAAGTTACTATGTAATCCTTTACTATTTAAGACTTCATAATGTCATAGGGTCACATTAGTGATAAATTAGACCATGTGCATGTTAGATAAAACAGCACTCTGAATATGAGCGCCTTAGATAAGAGTTTCCCTTGGGCGCTCAGTGCTATCTTCCAGCAAAGATGGCTCAGGAACGTTCTGTCTAATGAGTCTCCCAGTTTGGAGAAAAGGAGGCATCACACTTCTGCCGCAGCTGCTAAGGAACCAAAATGCCCCTGGAGGCCCTGGCTCGGTAGAGCACACCCAAGACAGGGAAGCTGCAGGGACGAGCCAGTTTCTCTGGAATGTAGCCGGACAGCAAGTATCCCGGGCTGATGGGGGCATGTCACGATGCTCAACTGCAAACTTTCCATCTCCCTATTAAAAGCTTATACTCATATAATTTTTCCATTAAAAAAAATTCTATGCAGACAGCTAGGAAGAAAAATTAGAGTTTGCTGTCTGCATAGGAATACTTGGCTGGCTAAGTCCTGTTGCTGACATCACTCAGATAATGAGATCTGAGCCAAGAAGATTTGTGGCTGCTACTTTTCAAGATTTGAGAAATACAGGCAATTTCATCTCAGTTTAAAAGTGACCTCTTGGGTTCTTAATAGAGAAGAAGAGAACCATGCACACAAAACCCAAACAAACAAGATGAGTTTTATCTAGAATACTAAGCTATCTTTCTATCTGAAAGTTAGTTTGCATATGTACAGAGAATTCTGTCTTTAAGTCCATTTGGGGGAAAGGTGGTAGAAACTGTACAGCCCTTGATTTTCAGGGACTGATTGGAGAATCAGAGCCCTGCATCAAAAAATAATCTATTACTAATTATCTGCAGGCTTTTCTTAAGTGAGCCCTCAAAGAACAGTGATGGCTCACTAAATTTTGCAATGACAAAGTCTACCCATCCGAAAACTTTTTGGTTGCATGTAACCTACAAATATACTAAAAAGCCATGAACTATATACTTTAAATGAGTGAACTGTGTGGTATGGGAATTATCAGTAAAAGTAAAAAAAAAAAAAAAAAAGTTCCCATGTTGCAACATAAGTCTGCTCTGGGGGACTGTACAAGGTTTAACTTGGCTTTTTGTCATCACAGCTATGGAGAAAAGATCGAGAGCGAGAGGCACAGGCCACGGGGCTTCCAGAACTCACTTGGAACAGGGGCTGATCACAGTTGGCGTAGGTGGGTAAACCAAGGCAACATTCACTCGCTCGCTGCCATTCTTGGGGCAAATGATCTCTGCCACTCCTTCTGGTCTGGGCTGACTCAGCAACTCCCCTGCAAGAGAGAGAATGCATTAAAGCAATGTGCCCTAAAAATGGATCACTTTGCAGAGAAATGCAGTACTTGGAGATGGGCAGGAGCAAGGAAGAGAAGGGTCTGTAGACACTGGAGTCAGAACAAATGTGCAACCTCTGCTCTACAGCCTGAATTCTCATCTGTATCAGAGAACGAGAACATTCTATAATGCCAGACAAAGGCAGCATCTGTGTCTGTTCTGCTCACCCTCCCTTTCACACACTGACTCTGAAGATCTGTGTGTCGCCAATTGAGTCTTGGTCCCCAGAGCCCCAGGAAGCAAGGGCTGCCAAGGAGGTGTCCATAATTAGGATTGAGGCAGATGGGATTCAGGCAGCCCACAACTGCCTTGCAACAAAGCCCTGCATACATGATCTGGAAATGCAGCAGACTAAAGGTATTAACGAGGCACACAGCCTCAGACCTGGCAGGTAAGTGTGCAGAGTTGGAATCACCAACACAACGCTATCTTGTGACTAACGGGGTCTAGCAAACACCGATAATTAACTTAATGGATTACTGTAACACCTAGAGGAAATCTGTCACTCTGCATGCCCTGGATATACTCTCTCCCCCCAACTGGATCACTAAGCCCCTAAGAGCAGTAATGACTTCCTTGCCTTAATTTCCTCCACCTGCCTCCGCTCACCCAGGACACCCTGCCCTCCCTCAGAGTCCCCAGTAAAAAGCTTCTGCTGTGGAGGGTACAGGTTAGGGCTTAAACTGTCCTACTTACACCTAGAAAGTAAAGAAACCAAACCGAGGACACAAAACATTTGCCACCTGGGAAAAGACACTACTGAAATTAAAACTTCACCTGTATGGTAGCCATCCCCATCTATGGCTGACTTGAAATTCTAGAGACATCAAAGTACAGTAGTCCCCTTAATCCCTGGGGGACACGTTCCAAGACCCCAGGGGCTGCCCGAAACGGCAGATGGTACCAAACTCTACCATAAGTATTATGTGTAGGAAAAAAACTATGTAAAGTTTATTAGGCACAATAAGAGAAGATAACTAATAAAATAGAACAATGACAACAATATGCTGTGATACGAGTTACGCGAATGTGATCGCTTTCTCCTGCTCTCTCAAAATATCTTATGTACTGTACTCACCTATTTTCAGACCACAGTTGATTGCAGGGAAGTGAAACCACCTTTGCCTCAAAATATCATATTTCCAAAACACCTCACTTTCAGCTGAGCCCACACTGATGGAGCATGCTACACCCATGTGCCGGCAGTGAACTAAGAGCTTTAAATGTACATCTCATTTGATCTTTACGATGTCCCTAGGAGAGTTTATCTTTAGTTTCCAATTGAGGAAGCTAATGCTGAGGGGACACGTAGCAAGTACACATTGGGAACCCATTCCTTGGGCCCTTGTCCTTTGCCCCCAGCCGAATGTCCCCTCCAAAGCAGGGAACGCTTCTTCATGCCTGAGTACCTCTTTCCTAGAGGCGCAATCTAAAAACACCATTTTTAAATAATGAACTGAGCACTGACATATTTATACTTTCATGAAAGACATTCATTTCCTGATTTGAACATTTTTATATAATATTGCACAATATGAACTGAATGTAATTTGAGTTCCTTAATTGAACTATTGTGAACTCCAAACTACTGCATAAGTTAATTTAGCATCATTAGCTAAATGGATACATGGTGTCAGAACACTAGCTAGGAAAAGATAAAAATGCAAACATGAAATGTTATCAATGTAACAAAATAAACCCAAGTGACAGCATGTTAGAGCTAGACTGAAACCCAGAACGCATCCAGTTGAAGTATCAGTTTATAGCTCAGAAGCTCTCTGACTTCAACAGATCTGCTCCAACTCCCACAGCGAGCTTCCGTCTGCAACCCAACCAAGCTATCACACAGGACTGGAACGAGAAAGTGCTCTGAACACCCCCTGGTCCCGGATCGCTCTTCACTTGTCCTCACTTAATATTTTCATTTTCTACTTTCTGTCCTAAAATCATCCCCAAGGCTTGAACATGGACTGAGCTTCCCCAGTCTTTCCTGAAAACTCTCTCCTGGTTAGAATTTCATACAGGCCTCAGCTCCATCTGCGTTTTAGCTGCCTGGACTACAGAGGCCAAGCCCTGTGCCCAGCCCTGGTATCAGGCGGGCACAGCTGGCTTCTTTGGCTGAATATGTTGTAGCTTTTGAGGATCAGAAGATCAGTGTGCCCGATTTGAATGTGAAGTATTTGCAGCAGACTGTTAAGCCTTGGTCACACCCAATTTCTATTAAACTAACAGCTTTACTGACCATCCCCACCCCCAGTTCAGTGTCGACTCTTATTAAGGGGGGTTGACTGGTTTTGTTCGGGTCCTGTCCTAGCAGCACTGCCAGTCATGGAAAGAGAACACGAAGGTGGGAGGCACAGAGAAGTTTCACACACGAAAATATATCTGATGCTAATGAATGAACAAGCAGAACACTTCACAATTTCCAACACATCTGCATACGCCAACAACCTATTACATGATGCCAGTATTCTTAGGATGTAAGAAACGCCTAGATTAAGCACATAAGCAGCCTTTTCGTCTCAAACCTATCTTAACACAAATATGAAGATATTAGTTTATTACATGTGTTAGCTAGCAAAATAGCAAAAGCTTACCATCCTCAAGTTTAACAAACCTGACCTTCAAAATAAAGTGCATTCTCTCCCTAATTATGGAGAACTAATTATGGAGGTGTGGGTGAGGACTGAAGATGTAGGGGCCGGAGAGTTTAGAGCATGGCTTCTGTCCTGGGGGATTCTCACTATCTACAAAGGAAGACAGACGTGCAAAGAAACATAATCCTGCATCTTCCCCAAGGAAATTTACAAGAGATGCCGAGGGAGTCATGAGAAGTAGAGGTTAATACTGATTCACAGGATTGGGAAAGACTTCTAAGAGTTGGGGAATATTGTACCAAAAGATCCAGTAACATTCATTATCAGAATGGAGAATAGTATGTGCGCTGTACCACCACGTTGTAATAGTGAAAAAACATGTCAAACTGGAAAAAAAAAACGAAGTTAACACAGGAAGAAAAAAGATCACAGTAGCAACTAACACTTAGTAAGCACTTACTACATGTTTGACGCTGTATAGTTATCTGAGAACTCACGACAACACTATGAGTTGGGGACAATTATCATCATTACATGGAAGATGAAACTGAGGCTCAGAGGGGGTAGGTAACTTGCCAGTGGTCACAGGAAGCAGCAGCAGTGTTGGGATTTGAACCCAAGACCATCTGACTCAACTCTTCACCATCAGATCATATTAATAGTATCTGGCGAGAAAGATACCATAATGATTATCCGGCATCTAGTAAGTTCTTGACACTATTATTACACTCATGAGATTTCATAAAAGCTTACTCTTCCCGATGTGTAAAGAATTCATACAAGCACACAATCAGTACTCAGATTCCCAGCAATACACCAAGATTAGGCCACAAATGATCACATGCAAAATACCATCCCACCAAACATTAGAAAAATTCAAAATGAAAAAAAAAATGTTGATCTTACTACATATTTGTCATCACTAACAAAAGTAACTTCAGGAGATAAATCCCAAAGTTGGTGGGAGATGTTAAAAAAAGAAAAAGTTACACAGAGCATGTTAGCAATAGACCAAGAAAAAAATATACATTCGACCTGGTATATTTCTGTTTTCAGAAAATTGCTTAAAGGCCTTTCTGTTAAAATTATACAGTGATAGGCCGGGCGCGGTGGCTCAAGCCTGTAATCCTAGCTCTCTGGGAGGCCCAGGTGGGCGGATCGTTTGAGCTCAGGAGTTCGAGACCAGCCTGAGCAAGAGGGAGACCCCATCTCTACTATAAACAGAAAGAAATTAATTGGCCAACTAATATATATATACAAAAAAAATTAGCCGGGCATGGTGGCACATGCCTGTAGTCCCAGCTACTTGGGAGGCTGAGGCAGCAGGATTGCTTGAGCCCAGGAGTTTGAGGTTGCTGTGAGCTAGGCTGACGCCACGGCACTCACTCTAGCCTGGGCAACAAAGTGAGACTCTGTCTCAAAAAAAAAAAAAAAAATTATACAGTGATTGCTCATAGCAGCACTATTTATAATACCATAGAAACCTGGTAGCTCCTTCAAATGTCCAACGAGGGGGAAATGACTAAAACCTATAACACATTAACAAGGTGGAATATTCTTCAGTTATTAAATATTACAAGACTGACATTTTTATGTAGAAATATAAATTTTAAAGTACATTCTAATTAGAAACAAAACCAAGAGCATAAATGAATTTATTTATTTATTTTTTTTAAGAGATGGCGTCTCACTCTGTCACCCAGGCTGGAGTGCAGTGGCATCATCATAGCTCACTGCAGCCTTGAACTCTTGGGCTCAAGTGATCCTCCTTCCTCAGACTCCCAAGTAGCTGGGACTACAGATGCGTGCCATCACGCTTGGCTTATTTATTTTTATGTTGAGTCAATAAAGTCAATAAGAAAAAGAGACTAAAGTATGCTTCCATGGAAGGTGGATGCCAACTTTAAATGCTGATGCTGTCTCCTGTATTTGGAAATTTTCTATTCATGTGCAGTGTGGTTTGTAATACAGTCAGTCTTCTTGAAGGTGCAGAAATTTGGCCTGCTGAATAGAATACTGCATTTACTACGACTAGCTTAGGCCACTACCAGCCTCCCTGCACCCACCAAACTGTGCTTAATAAGATCTCCGCCATTTGAATGCTAGCAAACTCTTATCAACTGTCCATCCCCGCTGCCCCGTGGAAGAACAGAACACCAAGTTACATTAGGATTTTTTTCTAATCAACAGAAGATAAATGAAATGAGCTCATCTTTTTCTGCTAATCATCAGAACTCTCAAACATTGGGCACATTATGCAAAATGCTAAAAATTTATACTGATGACTCCAACTGCAAAATGTAAAGCCTAAAAGGTTTTTTTTCCCGATGCAAACAAAAGCTACTTCCTCAACCAGGGTAAAGACCCAAGTTATAAACATCCCTCAATACAGCAAAGGTGGTCTAGAAATTAAAACAACTTTAAATAATCTGTACGGGTTCTATTAAATTACAAATTATCTAGATGCCTTCAAGTCTGTTTTCACTCTAATACGATGGAATTCATAACCCTTCTGGGCCCCCAAAGTCTACTGCTGGCTTTTAATTAGGTGTGAATCTGGACTTAGCCACATGGAGATACACAATTTCACACGCCTCCGCAGGGCAAAGGCAGCAGCATCCGAAATCAATGCACAGGAAAGTGCCCCACTTTGCAGGTCCACGGAGTTATCAGAGACAGCAAGGACTGGAGAATTACACGGTCACTTTTACGTGGAAGAGGAAAGCCAGACAGAGATAAAAGGGTACCTTGCCTCAAAGCAAGAGAAAGCCCAGGAAGCATACACACGGGAGAAGCAAACACTGAACATTAAAATGTTCAATTTAAAAGTGTGCCACTGCGCATGTTTAAAACCATTAGAAAAGAGGCAGGGTGTGGTAGCTCCAGCTACTTGGGAGGCTGAGGCAGGAGGATCGCTTGAGCCCAGGAGATCAAGGCTGTGCTCTAGCCTAGGAGACACAGTGAGACTCTGTCTCAAAAAAACATTAGAAAAAGGTGGCAGAAGAGATCTCGCCACACCTGCAGGTTCCAACAAAGCTAACTCTTTGCAAACTGCGATGCCTTTCCCCTTTTGGGGGTCAGTCCCCAGAGCTGCACCTCTCAACAGCACAGGACCACGCTGGGCAGCTCCTGGAGCACCCACTGCTCAGAAGAAATACCGTGTTTCCCCAAAAATAAGACCACCTCATAAAATAAGCCCTAGCAGGATTTCTAAGCATTTGCGCAATAGAAGCCCTACCCCGAAAATAAGACTAGTGACAGGCGTGGCTACGCAGCGTATTTGCACAGCCCATGCATTTCATCATGGAGCGGTAAAGATGAGGAGCAGTCCATCTCATCTGCCCCATGAGAGCTCTATTGCTCCACATGAGAGATTGGGGCCAATGGTTCCAAAGGAAATAGAGTTGCAAGAAATTCAGGATGGAATTCGGGGTTTGGAGAGTTATGATGATGTTCCAGAACACGATGACTTAACTATATGTGAATAAATGTAGATTGTTGTACCGTATTTAAAAAAAAATAACACATGCCCTGAAAATAAGCCCTAGGGTGTCTTCTTGAAGAAAAATAAATATAAGACCCTGTCTTATTTTCGGGAAGCACAGTACAATAAATAGACCAGGTCAGACTTTCTGACAGGCTCAATTAATATACAAAAAATCTATTTTATGAAATGACTTTGGTCCCGACCCTTTGATCATAAATTATGACTTTTTTAAGAAGAGGAAGTAGCATGCAGGAAGTAACACGCAAGTCTGTGCAAAAAGCAGGAACAGATTGGGACCTTCCCTCCAAGCCCAGAAGGTGCCACAGGACGCAAATAAGAATTACGCCTAATTATGAAAATATGCCCTTTCCAAATGGTAGTAAGTTATCTTCAAATGTCATTTTACAAATAGCCAAGGTGAATAAATGCAAATTGAAACAATAAATTTAAAAGCCAAAAGATGCAAGTCATTAAGTGTCACTTAAAGGTACTTTCTGTCATTTAAACTAAAAGATGAAACTTCAAAGTGAATTTAAAATGAAAATAAATATAAAATTATGTAGTTTTAGAAAGTATACTGTAACTTTTGAGAAAACAGGAGCTGACAATAACCTGGAGGCAAGCATTCATTTATTGGTTAAAAAATCCGGGTATAAATTAGAAACTCTCTGGGGAGGTACCCATGGGAGTTGCTACAGAACTTGCCAGGGAATTGGCTGGGGCATTTGTAGATTCAGCAGGAATCTTCCCTGCAGAGCCTGGGGTCAGTCAGCTGGGGTGCCACAGATATTTCCCAGCACTTGGCCACCTATACTCTTAGCGAGTTTTGGGATTCAAAGAGTGGCCCCCAAAACCACAGGGATGCCACATTCTGTTTGTGAACAGGGTTTGCTTCTGACTCGGTTACAGTTAGCCCTCTGTATCTGGATTCTGAATCTGTGGATTCAACTAAGTGCAGACTGAAAATGTTTTTTAAAAAAAATCATGTCTGTACTGAGCATGTGTAAGTTTTCCTTGTTATACTTTATTGTTTAGGGAATAATGACAACTATTTACATAGCATTTACATTATATTAGCTATTATAAGTAATCTAAAGATGATTTAAAGTATACAGGAGGATATGTGTAGGTTATATGCAAATACTATCCCAATTTTATATCAGGGATTTGAACATCCATGGATTTTGGTGTCCTGAAACCAATTACCCAAGGATACTGAGGGATAACTGACTATAGATCCCCATGAAAATTAGTCAAACTGATAAAACCCCTTGTTAATTGGATATATCCTAAGGCATGAACTCCAACAGCAGCTCTGAACACTTATACCATCAACAATTGTGAACCTCTTCGAGAACTGCGTTTAAATTTTCACCTTATATCCCTCAAAGTCTTCAAAATGAAAGAATCCACTGAGTTCTAGGCCATTTTACGATGTAAAGAAAATTTCCATCTCCAGTCATCTATGAACTTCTCAAGTCCAGTTTCAATTCTGAATGCTGAGACTGCTTTTTTTTTAAAAAAAAGAACACTCAGAAATGCCCTTGTATGTCATGAAGCTTTGAGGACAACTTGGAAAGTCGTATCAGTAAGACAGGACAGTCTACAGGGCAAAGAAAATCAGGCTCATTGGGGTTCTCACAGATGCTCTTAAACTAGGGATGCAACTCAGTACCCATCTTTAGTGACTATTGCAAGGCTAGTTGTCAGACAGCACCAAACAAACTAAACCTCAACGTTTCACTTCTGCTTCTTCCTAACATCCTCCAAACTGGTGGCAGTGATGATAGTTACAAGGCAGAAGGAAAAACAAAGGTCACAATCTTGATTACTCCTGTGATGCACACACTGATCTTTACCTGTGACATTCTCAGATGCTCCTGATGAATGCTGTAAGGGAAGCCACGCCAGGCCAAGTGCTGAGCACAGGTGCCTCACACCTTCTGCCCTACCCTTCCTGGCAGGTGCTCAACCTGCAGCCAACAAGCTCAGCTCTTCCTTGGTTAGCCCAGCTCCTGCGAGATGATCGTCCTAACAGTAACGCTTGCCTGCTTATTACATAAAGCTTTTGCTTTTTGGTTTGAGGGATGGGAGGGAGAAGGGGACAAGTAAATCTCTCAGGTATGCTAAAAAGAGAAGAGCTGCATTTGGTCCATGGGCCCCTGATGGAGCGTCCCTCAGGACTCCTCTGGATGAAAGAGTTGTGGCCTCAGATCACAGCGCCTCTTCCAAAGCATTTGGCAAAAGTTCAACCGAGGAAAAACCAAAAGGAAAAAACTGCTAGTCTTTTCCCTCATATTAAAAGCTGATATGTCCCCTTTTAATACTTTTTGGGTTTTGTTTGTTTTTTTTTTTTTTTTTTTGTGTGTGTGTGTGTGTGTGTGTGTGTGTGTTGTTTTTATTCACACACATCCGATCCTCTATGTCATTCTTCTTGCCCCCTTTCTGAGGCTTGGCTATTTGAGTCCTTTTCCTCCTGCATTCCCTGAAGTAGGAGAGCCCATCTCTCTCTTCCTCCTTCCTGTACATTCACCTGCTGAAGCTCGAGGGTATCAGCATCTCCAGAGGCCCTGAGGGAGGTTCTTTCCCCAAGCATCCAGTATATGTTGGGATGAGAGGCCAGGTAGAAACTTTGGGAGGATTCCACTTAGAAGTGTGAGATTCCCCCAGACACAAAATAAACATCCCAGGCCAGCAAGTGAACCTGGCTCACATGGCATTTATTAATATGCAGGAGAAACTGCTCCAGGGAGGGTGTAGGAAGCTGAGTCACCTACTAGGAAGGGCTTTGCTCTTGGTTCTAAAAGACCAAACAGCAGCGAAGTAAAAGACTGTTCTATATCAATGTTCTTTCAACTTGCTGTTCTCATTATCTTCACCAGTCTCGGGTTAGCCCTGATGCTACACAAACTGCAATAATACATGAATGACAGAATACATCATGACAGATACATGAATGACAGCCTTTAGATTCTGTAAGCAATTTCTCTGCAAACTCTAAAAATGGGCCACCTCATATCTTAGAAAAGTAGAACCACAGGGCACCACTTGTGGCTTCACACAATGTTGAGGCACAGAAAACAATACCCCAATATATGGCACCTGGGCATGCTGGTGCTTTTGAAAAGTGAAGGACCTCAATTTGGCTGATCTGAATTCAAATCCACCCAAGAAAGGAAATAAGGCTTAGAATCAAGATCCCTCTAACCTTATCTCATTTCTCCCCCACCCCTGAGTGCAGGAATGGACTATATCTCTGAAATTTCCTTATCTGACCAAC
>VSMD01049843.1:0-49015 GCA_008750895.1 Mirza zaza
GCCAGCTCAGTCCCAGTGTTAGTACTTTTGTTCTCCTGTGTTAGCACTTTTGTTCTCCTGTGTTAGCTGAGCACACTTTGCCCTGTCTGCCTCTCACAGCAGTACCGTGGGGGGTTAGGCATTTAGGGGCTTTTATGATCCCATTGATGATGTTCTCCTCTATTTTTCAATCCAAATGAAAAATTTCCTTGTTGACATAAATATTTGGACTGAATCTTGCCTGTATTTTTTCTCTTCCTCTCTCCTCCATTCTTTCTCTCAAACATACAGACATGCTTAAATGATCCCTCTGGTCCTAACAGATGTCACTCCACCCTCTTTCCCTTTGCCAGCGCTGGCTGCCAGGACTCTTTGCTCTTTCTTCCTCACCGCGGTTCTCGTAAGGCAAATCTCAGTGCTGTGCGTCCATCCTGCACCATCCACTAGCTCTTCCTTCTTGGCGGTTGGCTTCTGCAGCTTTCGCTTTATGGGAAGTGCTGTGCCGAGCATGACTGATGAGAGAATTGAATGGCCTTTTCCCAGTCCTTACTCTTCCAGAACTTTTCTGCAGCATAATTTAAATTCCTTCATTTTTGATATTCTCTTTTTCACTTCTGAGATGTTATACTAATATTATCTTGGTTCTCCTAACTGCCTAAGTCAGGGGTTGGCAAACTATGACCCTCAGGTCAAATTCTGTCCCCTTCCTATTTCTGTAGTTAAACTTTTATTGGAACATAGCCATGTGTCTGCGGTATTTGTGCTGTTATCACACTACAACAGTAAACAGTTGTAATAAAGGGTCGTAGGAGTAGCAAAGCCAGAAGTATTTACTATCTGGCCAGGTACAGAATAAATTTGCCAGCCTCTGCTCTAAGTGATCATTTTAGCTCGCTCTACACCCTTTCATGGACCTAAATGTAGAAAGCCCATAAAAGACCATTTCTGGATTTTTTTTCCTTTTTCTACCATGTCCTACAGAATCTCCTCCATTTTCCTAATTGTACCTCCCATCTTTCTGCAGTCAATATCCAAATCTCTCTCTAGTCCTGTATATTCCGTGGAGCTCCAGACCCATATCATACTTTTATTTGTTGCTTCTCATGCCATGTGGTATCACTTTAGAGACCTGGTCTTACACAGCTCACTGACCAGCTGCACCCTTGCTGGTTCAGGTGCATGCAGGTTTTATGTATATGTCACTATTGGGCTGCAAGGTTACAGCTGCCTTGGTAGTACTCATATGTTGATGTACCATTTGTATCTAAATATACTATATGAGCATACTGTATCTAAACCAATTTTCTCCAACACATTCAAGTCATCATATCTTTTTTGTTTTGTTTTGTTTTTTTTGCCAGAAGACATAGAGTCTGAGTATCTAGGAGCCACTAAGAAATATAGGGAATATCTGGAGAAGGTAGGAGAAGATGGGTGAAGTTTAGGACAGAAGTCTGTTAGGCAGGCTCTGTGTATAGAGTTTTCTTGGATGTTTGATTAAACTTAGGCCAGATGGATCTATAGGAGCCCTTCTCCTCTTAGAAGAATCATCCATAGGACATTGCCTTTCTCATTAGCTGTCTCTTACTAATCTTACTCTCATTGTTAATGAAATCTCAAGTGGGGTGGGGGAATTCCCTCCATTGCTCGCTGCGCAGAAAGCCAATTATTGAGACAACAAGGGTTGACAAGAAAGGAAATTTATTGTGGAGATATTAACTAAGGGGTGGAAGGACTATCTCAAATCTGCATCTTATTAGAGGTGAAACGAATAATACATGAAGTAGATGAGCATGATTACATGTCTGGGGTGAAGTGCAAGGCATGCAAGCACAGTGAGAGATCCTACTGGCACATACACTGCATGATTGAAAAATGGTGGATAAGCCCCTTTTAGAGCTGAGATTTTAGTAGTATAATGAGCTAGAGGTTAATGTTGGTTATCCTTTTGGTCTCGTGTGCGTGTGGGTTATGAGGAGTAGGGTTGCTCAGTGGTTCCTTGGGCAAGATCTGTGGTGGAATGCTGCTTATCTTCTCTGCACAATCGGGTAGGGTAAAGCCTTGTGATTATCTCATGACTGCAAGGAGGGTCCACTCTTTCTGAGAAACAACTCAAAACAGAAATTACAAAGTTCTGGTCAGCAAATCTTACTGGCCTGAGAACTTAAAACATAAGAGAATTGCAAAAAGGCATTTTTGTTCAGAGAATCAGTTACATCATCTTTCATACACAAGATAGAATTATTATTGTTTGTTAAGTGGTATCAATAATTAGAGTCCACAATAAATGTCTAATAAATTCCAGTGCTATGCAAAATTTTTTATATGTGTGATCTAATTTAATCCTTAAAAATTACCCTATGGGTTAGATTTTATCTCCATCTTATAGCTGGGGAAACCAAGACTTAGAGAAGTTTGCTGACTCATCCAAGTTTACGTAACTATTAATAGATTGCAGACCTGGGGAGAAACAAACCCAGCATTTTTTTTTCTCAGTCTTCAACTTTCTCTAGTGTTTCGGAGAGAACTTTAGTTCAGAAGAAAGAAGGACTTGTGACTGCTTTCCAGTCCTCATATTGGGATGGATCTTCTTTAATATAAGTATTCAGAGACTGCCTTTAATCAGTTCTCAGTAGAGGCCTAATTAAGCACTTCGAGCAATTCTTGAAGTTAATGGTGTTATTTACTCTTCAGTAGTGTGATGTTTTTGTTTTACTTCAGAATATTATGAGGGTACAAATGTTTTGGTTACGTGGGTTGCTTTTGTACTGCTTGGCTGAGCTCAGAGGAGTCAGCTTTCCTCATTGCTTCTGTAAACTTATTATATGGTTGTTAGTGTCAAGTCTGACGTGGACTAAACAATACCTCATCTTCCACCACAAGGGCACAGAGAGGAAATGAGCATCAAGAAAGTGGCCCTTCAGAAAAGCCTGGCAGGGCTTCTCTCATGACAGGGTGAAAGGAGCACAGTATCTGGTGTTGGCAGGAAGAGCTAACTGAATACTTGGATGTGGTAAAAAGAATGACTTTCTTTTTTTTTTTGAGACAGAGTCTCACTTTATTCCCCAGGCTAGAGTGAGTGCTGTGGTGTCAGCGTAGCTCACAGCAACCTCAAACTCCTGGGCTCAAGCAATCCTACTGCCTCAGCCTCCCAAGTAGCTGGGACTACAGGCATGCGCCACCATGCCCGGCTAATTTTTTTCTATATATATTAGTTGGCCAATTAATTTCTTTCTATTTATAGTAGAGATGGGGTCTCGGTCTTGCTCAGGCTGGTCTCGAACTCCTGAGCTCAAACGATCCGCCCACCTCGGCCTCCCAGAGAGCTAGGATTACAGGCTTGAGCCACCGCGCCCGGCCAAGAATGACTTTCAAAGAAAAGAAAATAACAAAATTTAGAATGGATAATGGTGATTAGAGGAGGGTGCACTATTGTGGTCATCAGGTTAGGAAGTACAAGAGGGTAGAGTGCAAAGGTAGAAAACAAAATATCCAAAGAAGGAAAGCTTTGAGTATGCATTGGGGTGTAGCCTGTTTTTCAAATCCAGAGAACATGCTTATTTTGGACTACAGTCACATGTTGCTTAATGATGGGGATATGTTCTGAGAAGTGTGTTATTAGTCGATTTTGTCATTGTGCAAACATCATAAAGCACACAGCCTAGGTGGTATAGCCTACATACCTAGGTTGTATGGTACAACCTATTGTTCCTAGGCTACAAACTTGTGCAGCATGTTACTGTACTGAATACCGTAGACAATTTTAACACAATGGTAGGTATTTGTGTATCTAAACATACCTAAACAGAAAATGTGCAGTAAAAGTACAGTATAAAAGATATAAAATGGTATACCTATATAAGGTGCTTACCATGAAGATTTTAAGCTTTTTGACTTTTTGTCATAAGACTTAGCTTAAAACACAAACACATTGTACAGCCATACAAAACTATTTTTGTTTATATCCTTATTCTATTAAATAAGCTTTTTTCTATTTAAAAATTATTTTTTACTTTTAAAATATTTCTGTTAAAAACTAAGACAAACACACACTGTAGCCTAGGGCTACACAGGGTCAGCATCGTCATCATCACTGCCTTCCACCGCCACCTCTTGTCTCATTGGAAGGTCTTTGGGGGCAATAACACACATGGAGCTGTCATCTCCTATGATAACAGTGCCTTCTAGATGATCTCCTGAAGAACCTCCCTGAGGCTGTTTTAGTTAAAATTTTTTAATAAGTAGAAGGAGTTCACTCTAAAATAATGATCAAATGTATGGTCTGCTAAATGCATAAACCAGTAACGCAGTCATTGACTGTCATTAGGGGGTGTTGTGTAGTGCACATAATTATATGTGTTATACTTTCATATGACTAGCAGTGCAGGCTTGTTTACGCCAACACCATCACAAACATACATTACACTACGTTATGATGGCTCTGATGTCACTAGGGAATAGGAATTTTTCATCTCTATTATAATCTTATGGGTCCATTATTATATATGTGGTTCATCAATGATCAAAATGTCCTTATACAGCAAATGACTATAGTTAAGAGCTAGACAGAATGGCAGAGATATGAGTAGAATAGGGTGGTTAGTAAATAGGTTGAGCAAAAAATTTGAAGCGTAGCCCTATAATAAGCAGATAGGTTTTGTTAATAATATTGGTCCCAGTGGCAGGGCTGTTGGTAGTGTGTAAGATTCCTTCCCACATATGACTATTTGATTCTCACAGCTAATCTGTCAGATAAAACAGGCAGAAAATCTTAGCCCCATTTTAAATGTAAATGTGAATGGAAAATGGAGAGATTGGGGCTGAGAAAGGGCAGAATAATTTCCCCTAAATCATACAGCTATATCTATAGTACTCCTTAAGGCACCATGGTTCCCTAGCTCATTTTTCCCCAAATATTCCAGGAATTTTATTTTCTGTTCCTGTTGGTGGAGTCTATCTCCCTTCACCGTTGCAAACTCATAGTAATGTTTGGGAGCCAAAACAGAATCAGGAAAAAGAGAGTTGAAGTCCATGATCCAATGTAAAAGCAAAGATTAGTTGGACTGGAGGTTAAGCACTCAAGACCCATAACCCAAAGTGACATGGTCTCTGTAGTTTCTGCCATGTTATGATGAAATAATATGTGGAAACGTTAGCTTGGCTAAATTTGTTTCAAACAAAAGGTCACTATTTTGTTTATAAAAGGTATCTCATAGCACTGTAAAAGTTTTATAGCAGATAGCAATGAGATTGCAAGTGTTCAGATTTCTCTATGTGTAAGTACAATCTCAGGTTTATTAAATAGTCCCCTCTTTTTTTTCTGACCAGGACATTTTATTGTCTTGTGTATCTTTGGGTATATACATTAAAGGGGAACAACAGCTTCATTTAAAAACTGGCTAGAGACTGTGATAATTAGTAGAGCTGGGATGGAGTCAAGGCTGAACAGGACTCTCAGAACTCCAGGGAGCCAGGCTTCCAGGCAGCCTGTGGACATTCAGGTGATCAAGGTCATGCTCGCCTGCTGTGCCCCTTCCTAGCGTTTAGTAATTGCATGTCCCCGAGGCTGCTGTAGGGAGCAATTCCCAGGTGACATTAAGTAACTTCAAGCAAAGTGCTAGAATTTAACAGAGATCTTCTGCTCTAAAAATTTTCCCCAAATTTCCAAAAACAAGAAGGAAAATTGAGAGCTAAACAGGGTAACAGGAGGAAGTAGAGTGAGTGATACAGTGGCAGGATCTAGAGCTGGGTCTGGGTTATGTAATCGGGCTGCAGTCTGCAAAAAAAAATCTCCTTAGTGCAACATCTGCCATGCCTTTGGGTTAAGTGACATTTTCCCCCCATGTTATTGCGGGACTCAAGGCAAGGAATATAAATGAAAGTCCAAATAGCGTTACATTTTTGGCAGTGCTTATGCGCTTCGTCTTGTATGCACATATTTAAAGGGAACCCATACAAACCATTTCCAAGACAGGAGTGACTCAGCTTGACAGAACTCCTGCCCCATCAGGGAGCTTTCATTTTTCCCTGCAGACAGCATTACCATTTTGGCCTCATGTTTCTGTATTAGCCTTTTAATTCTGATACTGATTCCACAGATTTATCCTGACTCCAATTCTATGTTCTGTTTTGTGTCCTGAATATGTTTGACATTCACTGGTGTTGTTATTGCTAATGATAAATATGATGGGTATCTGTTTGGACAGGGATTCTCAGCTATTGTCTAGTCAGAAACATCTAATTAACAAGCTAAGGAACTGGAGTGCAAGAGATGGCTGGGCTGACAGATGCAACAGCTGCAGAGAGGAAAATGTGAGTGTGATTGAAAGAAGACTAAAAAGGCCTCCTTACAGAGGCTCGCTGCTAGGCAAGCCTGGGATGTCACCAAGTTCAAGTTAGGAATCTTTTAGTTGGATATGTGATGGTGTTTTTATTTAAAATTAGAAAATCTTCCATCCTGCAAGTTCAAAAGTAGCCTGATTAATTTTTTTCTTAACAATGTAGGTGATGGTAATTTAACATGACAAAAGTGGGAGAGGAGTTTCATCATACATAGCAAAACATCAGCTACCTTCTGGCTGGTGTATGTGGCAGTAGCACATGATTTTTGCCATGTTGGTGCAAAGCACCCTAATTTCCGTGGAAGAAGAATTAAAATAATAGGATGTGATGAAGTCAGAGCTGCCCTGGTTGGAGGTCGTATGGCTAACTTGAAGGAGATGTGTGATCATTAAAACAGCTCTACTTTTGTTCCTTTATAGTTTACACAGGCGTCCTCAAACTACGGCCCGTGGGCCACATGGCGGGTGTTTTTGCCTATTTGTTTTTTTTACTTCAAAATAAGATATGTGCGGTGTGCATAGGAATTTGTTCATAGTTTTTTTTAAACTATAGTCTGGCCCTCCAATGGTCTGAGGGACAGTGAACAGGCCCCCTGTTTAAAAAGTTTGAGGACCCCTGGTACAACTTCCATTAACATAAAAGGAATCCCCTGAAGTGTAACTGTCCATGGTCCTGAGCCAAGGATGACTTATGCAGGAGTACTCAAACAAAAAACCACACACATACTCAGACAATATGATGGGATACGTTATAGAGACACAGGGGCCAACTGGAAGAGCTCTCAATGGTTAAAACTGGGAAAATTTGAAAAACAAAGTAGCATTGAATTATAAAATATTCACGAATTCATACTGATGGCAACACATGATTGAATGAATAAATAGGGAGAATGGGCAAAGCTCTACTGCAGAAGAATTGCAAATAATTTATGTGCATACTCTGCCCACAAGGAAGTGGAGCATAATTCCCCACTCCTTAAATGAGGGCTGCGTATAGTGAATTCCTTCCACAGAATACAATATGAAAAGGGAAAAAAATAACTTCACAGTAGAGAAACCTGACAAGTGAATTCTTAGCCACATGATCAATGTTAGCATCAATGGTGATATGTCATGCTTGTATTACATGCACTTTATATGATGTAATGAGAATTAAATGATACCACTGGGGCCTTCCAAAACCCCACGACCCCAGTCTGATCATGAGAAAATATCAGACAAATCCAAAATGTGGGAAATTCTTCAAAATACTAAGAAATACTCCTAAAAACTGGCAAAGTAATTAAAAACAAAGAAAATACGAAAAACTGTCACAGCCAAGAGGAGCCTGAGAAGACATGACAATGTAATGTGGTATCCTGAGTGGGTCTTGGAGTAGAAAAAGGAAATTAGGTAAAATTTAAGCAGATCTGAATTTAGTATGGGCTAAAGTTCATAAAAATTATCAATGTTGATTCATTAATCTGACAAATGTATCATACTAATATAAGATGTTCATAATAGGGGAAATTGGGTTAATGTTTATGGAAACTATACTGCCTTCATAATTTTTTAAAATATAAAACTATTCTAAAATGAAAAGTTTATTTAAAAAATTAAAACTGAAAAAGAGTTAAAACTGAGGGTTATGTCTTTTTCTTCAAAAAAATTTTATTGTAGGAAAAACACTTAATATGAGGTCTACCCTCTAAATTTTTAAGTGAGCAAACATTGTTGAGTATAGGTACATTTTTGTACAGCAGATTTCTAGCTTATTCATTTTGCTTGACTGAAACTTTATGCCTATTTACTGTTAAGTCCCCGTAGCCTCTGGCAATCACACTTCCACTTTCTGAGTCTGAATTTGACTATTTAAATACATCAAATAAGTGGAGTCATGCAGTCCTTGTCTTTCCGTGACTGGCTTTATTTCACTTAGCATAACGTCCTTAAGGTTCTTCATTCATGTTGTCACATATTGCAGAATTTTCTTCTTTCTTAAAGCTAAATAATATTCTCTTGTATGTATATACTACAATATTATAATATCTTTATTCATTTATCCATCAGTGGGCATTCAGGTAGTTTCCACATCATGGCTATTGTGAATAGTTCTGCAATGAACATAGCAGGATTAACATCACTTTGAGACCCTGATGTTTGTTCTTTTGGATAAATATCCAGAGTGGGATTGCTAAATCTATAATAGTTCTGTATAAAATTGTTTGAGAAACCTCCGTACCATTTTCCATAGTGGAGGCATTATTATACATTCCCAGCAACAGTGTACAAAGGTTCCATGTTCTCCACAACCATGTCACTGTTTTCTTTTTATTAATAGCCATCTGAATATTTGTGAAGTGACATCTCATGGTTTTGACTTGCATTATCCCAATGATTGTGATGTTAAGCATTTTTCATATACCTGTCAGCCATTTGTACTTCTCTATAAAAATGTTCAAGTTTTTAGACTATTTTCTAGTTGGGTTATTAATTGTTTTTTACCATCAAGTTGTAGAAGGTCTTTATGTATTTTGCATATTAATTCCTTATCAGATATATGGTTTGCAAATATTTTCCCCATTCCATAGGTTGCCTTTTCATTCTATTGTTTCCTTGACTATGCAGGAGCTTTGCAGTTTTACGTAATCCTATTTATTTTTGTTTTTGTTGCCTATGCATTTGGTGGCATATCTATAAAAACATTGCCAAGACCAATGTCAGAAATCCCTCTATATTTTCTTCTAGGAGTTTTACAGTTTCAGATCTTGTGTTTAAGTTTCTGTTTTGAGTTGATTGTGTATGTATAAGATATAAGGGTACAATTTCATTCTTTTGCATGTGGATATCCAGTTTTCTCAGCATCTGTTGTGAAAGAGACTATCCTTTCTCCATTGTGTATTCTTGGCACCCTTGAGTCAAAGCTCAGTTGACTGTGTATGTGTTGATTTATTTCTGGGCTCTCTATTCCATTGATATATGTCTGTCATTATGCCAGTACCACAGAATTTTGATTATTGTAGCTTTGTAATATATTTTGAAATTGGGTATTGTGATACACCCAGCTTTGTTCTTTCTCAGGATTGCTTGACAAATTCATGATCTATTGTGGTTTCATAGGAATTTTATACTTTTTTCTATTTCTGAAAAAAATGCCATTAGAATTTTGCTAGAGATTGTTGTGAATCTGTGTATTGCTATAGGTAGTTGATACAGCTTGGATGTTTGTCCCCTCCAAATCTCATGTTGAAATTGATCTCCAGTGTTGGAGGTGGGTCTCAGTGGGAAGTGTTTGCGTCATGGGGACAGATTCCTCATGACTGGCTTGGTGCCTTTTCCATGGTAATGAGTGAGTTCTCACTTTATCAGTTCATGGAAGAGCTGTTTGTTTAAAGAGCTGGCACCTCCAGTCTCTCTCCTGTTCCCTTTCTTGCCAAGTGACATATTTGCTTCCACTTTGCCCTTTCTGAGGCCCCTCCTAGAAGCAGATGCTGTTGCCAGGCTTCTGGAACAGCTGCAGAACTATGAAGCAAATAAACCTCTTTCTCCATAAATTACCCAGCCTCAGCTATTTCCTTAATAGCAATGCAAAACTGACTAAGACAGTAGTATAAATATTTTAAGGATGTTACATCTTCCAATCTTTGAACACAGAATATCTTAGGATCTGTGTCTTGTTTAATTTTTCATCTGTGTTATGTAGTTTTCAGTATATAAGTCTTTCACTACTTTAGTTAAGTTTATTCCTAGGTATATTAATCTTTTTGGTGCTATTTTAAATTTTCTTTTAAGATAGTTCATTTCTAGTATATAAAAAAGCACTAGTTTCTGGTTTGATTTTGTATCCTACAACTTTACTGAATTATTTTATTCTAATAGTTTTTTTTAATGGAGTCTATAGGATTGTCTGCATATAAGTCAAGCCATCTATAAATAGGGACAGTTTTACTTTTTCCTTTGCAGTTTGAATGCCTTTTATTTCTTTCTCTTACCTAATTACTCCCACTAGGACTTCTACTACTGGTTTGAATGGAAATAGTGACAGTGGGCATCCTTACCTTGATCCTGATCTTAGAGGAAAAGCTTAGTTTTTCACCACTGAGTTTGGTGTCAGCTTTGGGATTTTCCTAGATGACCTTTATTATATTGAAGCAATTTCCTCTATTTCTATTTTGTTGAGAGTTTTTATCATGAAAGGGTGTTGAATTTGTCAGAGCCTTTCCGCATCTTTTGAGATACTTATGTAATTTTTATTCTCTATCCTGTTAATGTAGTATATCATATTAATTTTCATATGTTGAATCATCTTCACATCCCAGGGATAGATCTCACTAGGTTAAGATATATGGTCCTTTTAATGTGCTATTGAATTTTGTTTGTAATGTTTTGCTTAGGATTTTTGCATCTATATTTAACAGATATATTGGCCCATATTTTATTTTTCTTGCAGTGTTTCTGTCTGGCTTTGGTATCAGGGTAATACTGGCTTCATAAAAATTGAAATCATTTGCTCTATAATTTTTTAAAAGAGTTTAAGAAGGATTGGCATTAATTCTTTTTTAAATGTTTGGTAGAATTAACCGATTAAGCCATTAGGTCCTGGGCTTCTCCTTGTTGAAAGGTTTTGATTATTGATCCAGTCTCCCTAATATTTATAGGTCTGTTCCAACTTTCTACTTCTTCATGATTTAGTCTTGGTAAGTTGTATTCTTCTAGAAATGTATACACTTTTTTTCTAGGTTATCCAGTTTGTTGGGATATAATCATAAATGGTAATCTGTTACGATCATTTTTATTTCTGTGGAAACAGTGAATGTCTCATCTCATTCTTTATATTTTATTTGAGTTTTCTCATTTTTTAGTCTAGCCAAAAGTTTGTCAATTTTATTTATCTTTTCAAAAAAGAACCAACCTGTTTCATTGATTTTTTTTTTCTATTTTTCCATTTTCTATTTTATTTCTGCTTTAATATTTGTTTCTTTCCTGCTGTTAACTTCGTGCTTAGATTGTTCTTATTCTAGTTCCTTTTGGAGTAAGGTTGGGTTGTTTATTTGAAAATTTTCTTTTAACGTAGGTGTTTATCTCAACAAACTTTACTCTTGTAATGTTTTTGCTGCATCCCATAAGTTTGGTATGTTTTGTTTTCATTTTCCTTAGGGCATTTTCTAAATTCCTTTTTATTATCTTCTTTGACTTAATGGTTGTTCAAGGATGTTTTGTTTATTTTCCATATATTTGTGAATTTTCCAGTTTTTCCTCTACTGATTTCTAGTTTCATTCCATTGTGGTCCTAAAGATACTTTGTATGATTTCAACCTTAAATTTTTTAAGGCTTGTTTCATGACATAAAAACCTATTCTTAAAATATTATCTTGGAGAAAGATCAATTTTTAATTGAAAAGAATGTGTATTTTTCTGCTATTGGGGAGAATGTTCTGCATATGTCTGTTTGGTCCATTTGGTTTATAATGTTTCAGTCTTCTGTTTCCTTGTTGATCTTCTATGTTCTATTCATTATTGAAAGTAAGGCATTTAAGTCTCCTACTATTATTGTATCACTGTCTATTTCTCCTTTCATATCTGTCAATGTTTGCTTTATGTAGTGGGTTTTCTGTTGTTGCATACATACATATTTATAATTGTTAAATCTTTCTAGTGCATCAAACATTTTATAATGATAAAATATTCTTTTGTATCTCCTGTTACAGTTTTTGACTTAAACTCTATTTTGTCTTTTATAAGTCTAGCCACCCTTGCTTGCTTTTGGTTATCATTTGCATGAAATGTTTTTTTCTCTGTCTCTTTACTTTTTAGCCTATACACATTCTTAAATCTAAAGTATGTTTCTTGTACACAGCATATAGTTCAACCTTGCTTTATAAAAAAATAAATACAATCAAACATTCTATGTCTTTTGATTGGGGAGTTAATCTATTTACACAAAAAGTATCTGTTGATAGGAAAGTATTATATTTACTATTACTGTCTGAAATAGTTTTCTGTTAGTCTTGTATTTCTTTTAATTATATTTTTAGTGTTTTTCATAGTGTTTGTTAATGTTTTTTGTAATGATATGCTTTCATTCCTTTCTCTTTTGTGTAAGTTCTATAGAAAACCTCTACAGTTTAACTTCTCTCTACACACTTTGTTGTTATATCACAATTTATATTTATTTATATTATGTATCATTTAATACATTTTAGTTATATTTTAATACTTTTGTTTTAACTTTATATAAAGAATTTTTATCCACCATTATTACAATGATACAGTAATTTTTGTCTATATATTTTACCTTTACAAATGAATTTCATGCTTGCTTTTGCTATTGTGTTGTTAGTTATTTCTTTTCATTTCAACTAGAAGAACCCCCTTTCTCATTTCTTATAAGGTAGATCTAGTGGTGGTGAACTGTCTTAGCTTTTGTTTGTCTGAGAAAGTCTTTCTCTCTCCATTTTTTTTTAAAGACTTTTGTCAGGTATAGTATTTGTGGTTGGCAGGTTTTTGTTTTGTTTTTAAAGCATTTTGATTATATCTTTCCACTCCCTCTAGCCTGCAAGGTTTCTGCTGAAAAATCTGCTAATAATCTCATGTATGTGAAAAGTCACTTTTCTCTTGCTGCTTTCAAAATTCTCTCTCATTGACTTTTGAAAAGTTGATTTTAATATGTCTTGCCATGGATTTTTTAAAAATTCATATTCTTTGGTGTCCTATGGACTTCTTGAATCTAGATATCCATTTCCTTTTCCAAATTGGAAGTTTTTAGCTATTTATTTGAGAAAAATTTTTGGCTCTTTCTCTCCATCTTCTCCTGGAATTCTCATAATACATATATTGATCTGCTTTGTGTCTGATCGGTTTCTTTCTTTCTTTTTTTTTTTTTTTTTGATACAGAGTCTCGCTTTGTTGCCTAGGCTAGAGTGAGTGCTGTGGCATCAGCCTACCTCACAGCAACGTCAAACTGCTGGGCTCAAGCAATCCTGCTGCCTCAGCCTCCCGAGTAGCTGGGACTACAGGCATGCACCACCATGCCTGGCTAATTTTTTCTATATATATTAGTTGGCCAATTAATTTCTTTCTATTTATAGTAGAGACAGGGTCTCACTCTTGCTAAGGCTGGTTTCAAACTCCTGACCTTGAGCAATCTGCCTGCCTCGGCCTCCCAGAGTGTATAGGTTTCTTAAGTTTTCACTCTTTTTCATTTGTTTCTTTTTTTTTTTTTCTACTCTGACTGAATTATTTCCAGTGATTTTAATCTTCAAGTTCATGGATTCTTTCTTTTACTTAATCTGTCTGCTATTTAACCCCTCTATTGAATTTTTCAGTTCAGTGATTGTGTTGTTCAACTCCAGGGTCTCCGGTACTTGTTTATTTTACCTATATCTTTGTTGAAACTCTAGATTTGTTCACGCATTGTTCTCTTGACCTTGGTGAACATCTTTATGAAAGTTATTTTTAATTCTTTGTCAGGTAAGTTATATAACTGTTTTATTAGGGTAAATTTATGGACATTTATTTTATTTTGTTCCTTTGTTTGGAACATTTTTGACTGATTATTTTTCTTTACTCCCTTTGTTGGTATCTGTCCATTAGACAAGGCAGGCACATCTCCCAATCTTCATAGGATGATGTTTTACAGAAGAAGACCCCCACCGGTTAGCTCAACCAGAGATTTTAGAGACCTCTACCAATTCTTTTCCTCCCCAGGGAAAATGAGGTAGCTATAGTTTTTCTCTGCTTATTCAGTGCTCAGCCAGGGGTAGGGGAAAGCTATGGCATCGACCAGCCTGAGTTGCCATCTCCATTCACCTCTGCATGGATATACTATTCCAGACCTGTCAGAGCTCTAAAGCTGGTAAAAAATATGCCAGTTCTTAGTTCCTCTAAGATAGTTAAGAACCAAGAACTCTAATTGCCCAACCTAAGCCAAAAGAGCAAATCCTGTAGGTGATGAAGTTGAACTTTAGCCAAGTAGTTTTCTTCTACCTTGTCTGTTTTATTGATGCAAATAAGAAGTGTTTGCAATGGGACAGGTGCCATCATTACTACACAGTAAGAAATCTAAAGCAATGTGACTATTTGTTACTACTTGTGCTAACATATTTGGACTGATACATATTCCATCTAAGGAAGAAGTGGTATCACTAATAACTTATGCCAGATTTAATGATATGTTTCTTAAAGTTTTTTCTTTTTCTTTTTATGGTTCCTACTGCTGGGAACACTGCCATAATTGTTTGCATAAACAATGAGTCAGTAATTCCCCCAGGTTGAGTGCCTGAATAATCAAGGATAACCCTATTTTGAAACTTGTGTCTGAGTTAGAATTTCCAGTATTGGTGACTTAAAGAAAAAAGGCTTCTGTATATGGATAAATCTCAGAATACTTTTCCTAAAGTGTGTAAAGTGTTAGCCTGAGGAAAAAGGGACCAGGCATCCTGGAAGGGAGGTAGTATCTGATGGTTTTATGGATAACTAGGAAATAACTAGTTGTTCATGACAGGAGGTCAGAACTGAGGCCTTACTTTAGCTAGGTTACATATTTTAATCTTTCTTAGTCTCTTCCTGGTGTCAAGCAATTGACTAATTGCTCTATAAAGATTATTGGATTCAAATTAGAATTATGCTATGATCAATAGATTGTAATAATTGATTCTTTTTCTGGGAAAGAGGGAAACTAGCAAAGTAACAGGTGGATTTAAGTCATTCATATAGATGCAAATTATTCTAATTATTATAATAATTATATAATAGTATTCTTTGGCTATAATTCCTTATGATTTCATTTGATGAAACCAGAATTATCCTGACATTTTTATAACTGGCATCTGGTGATGAAAATGTCCAACAGTTGGTAAATTGGCAGTGGCTACCATTTGGAATGATTTGAGAATGGCATTAGCCATTAGAATGTATATGTTCTGACCTAGCCATTATACTAAAGAAAGAGAAAAAGGATTATTACAGGTGTGCAACAACCAGAGATCTATAAAATAAGAAGAATGATAATAAACGGATGAAAAGCAAACAAGATTCAAACAGAGATCTTAGTCTGATGTCTTAGAAACTGTCCACTAAACAAGGTCATCTGCTTGTTTCAAAGGTCATCTGTCTACTTCCAAAGATCAGATGCTTTTAGAGGATCTCTGAGAATCCTGAAATTGAGGTTGTCTATTAGAATAGTATTCCAATTGTGTGGAATTCTGGATTGTTCTTTAGTTGCAAAACATGGATTCAAAGATTGACTCTCTAGAGTTTCACTTCTATATTGTTAATTGTAGTAACAGTACTTCCAACAAGATTCAAGAGTAGTTTTTGTCTGAATATTCTTCAAGTAGATGAAATCTCTAGATTGAAGATCATATAGAGGCTGTTGAGGAAGATGTGGGAAGGCAGTCTTAATCTGTACGTTTCAGTTAATAAACCTAGAGATTTTTGAAGTGAAGGGTAAAATTAAATTTTTTCCATCTTTTTTATAATCATGGGCTAAGTATTATAAGAAGCCTTTTTGGATCCCTCCAGGGACTTATACTTTTAGGATTTCATTTTAGTTCCAACCTCTATTGAGACCCCTTTCTTGGCACGATGACCTGCTAGAGAATTTCTTTTACCTTCTATATTATTTATTTTTGCATGGGTCTCAACTTTTATAATAGTGATTTCTCTAGAAAAATAATGCTAAAACTTCATTAACTTGTTCACTTTTGATGGGTGGGGGTTGAAACCCCCTTCGTTTCCAAAGCCTCCCCAAGGCACATACTACTCCAAAAGCATAGCTGTTCTCTGTATATATGTTGACTCTGGTCTTTGGCTAGTTGAAAAACTCCAGCGTGTGTAACAAGTTCTGCCATCTGGGCTGATTTTAACCCAGGTAGAGGTCTATGTCTTAAAGGACAGCTGAATTAGAGATAGCATATTTTTCTTGATAATATTTACTTTCAGTTTTGAGGCATTATCTGACAACAAATATTAGATCAAGATTCAAAATATGAGTTTGTAATAAATCTGAGTAAGTTACAAAATCTTCCTTGGCTGAGGTAAGAAAGTCATGAGGTTCCCTGCCTTCTAGTAGGCACAGGAGAGTGGCAGGATTCAGCAATGAATGGCATGTGAAAGATAGAGTAACAGAATCTCAGATGAGGTTGGTTGGCTAGATGAAAGCACTGTATGCTCTCAGTCGGTAGTACTGTCTGCACTGCATGAAGAACTATTAGCTCAAGTGGGGAAACTAGAGCTAGTTTAACAGAAGCATCAACAAGTTTACAGCAGAGGGTTTTGCTCTAAGACAAGAGGGTTAAGCCTTTGCAACTTTGTCCAGGCTGAGACTACACTCAGTAATGGTTTTTGAGCTAAACCTGTAAGAGCTTGCCCAGATAGCTTATGGAAAAAAATTGGCAAAGGGGTGTTTTGTAGATAGAGATGCTTAGATTGACCCCACTGTCTGCAAAACCCAGTTAATCCTGGAAATTTTCTCAATTGTCATTTTGCAAGGAGTCTAGGAAAAGTTTGGATAGTTTAGTTATTTTCTTATCTGAGGTAAGTCATCTCTAAAATAGTGCATTGAGTTTTGATAAAATTGTAATTTTTTTCTTTTGAAAGTATTTTATTTTTCTGCCAAGACTAAGAGCAAGTAGATGGAATCATTTCTACAGGCTTCTTATTTTCCTATGAACAAAGGGGGAGATTTACTACTTATTGTATAAGAACTAAATTGCAAGGGAAATTTTGATATTTGAAATTTTGATTGAGAACCTAGGAAAAATAGGAGGGGACTTCAGTGAACCCCTGGGACATGACAATGCAGGTATATTTTTGTACTCTATAGATGAAGAGTAACAGATATTGACTGTCTTGGTATAGGGCACACAGAGCAAAGATCAGCTATCTACACAAAGCAAATGGCTTTAGGCAGAGTTGATGGCAGGTGGGTATTTGAGTTAGACACTACAGTGAATGGTGCAATAATAATTTCACTGGCCCTGAGATCTCAAACAAATTGATATCCTCATCCTCTTGGTTTCTTAACTGGCAGGAACGGAGTGTTAAAAGGGCTAGTGCAGAGTAGGAGAAGACCTTTGAATATAAGGCCTTCAACAGTAGGTCCTTCTTGGTTTCTGGCTTTAAGGAATATTGGGGAAGTTTGGTAATAATTTTGTAGGATCTATTTGAATTTTAGTAACTTATGCTCTGTTTAGTTTTCATACCTTAGTGGAATTTTTAGCCCTTACAGTGAGGTATGGTGCCGAGACTTTTATATTGGGTGGTGGTAAATATAATGGAGAAGGCAAAGGCAGAGCAGAAGCAACTTGACAGTGCTCTGAAAGCTGCATAAATGGTCCCTCTGGTGTGCATTTAATATTATTCCATTTTCAAAATAAGTCTTTCCCTATTAAATTTGCATGTGTGGTATCACACAGCAGGAAGAAATGTTTTCCAATCAAGGCCCCAAGGCTTAGCGTTAAGGGCTGGGAGACAGGAAAATCTGTGGGTTATTTGACATAACTACTACCTACCTGTTTGGCATGTTTATTCCTAAGAAAATATTAAACTAAGGTACCAGAACTTAACTACATAAAGAATAGTGCTTGTATCTGCCAGGAATGAATGAGGTAGATCACTATATTTATAGTTAAAACATTCTGAGTGTTTAAGGATAAGACAAAATATTGAGTGCATTTTTCCTTCCTTGATCATCCTCATTGATTGAAACTGAGGGATTTTGTTTTGATTCAGTTTTTTCTTTTATCAGATGGAACAATCTCTTCTCCAGTATCCCTTCTATTTATAATATTTACAAATACCATTGTTAATAGTTGTTCAGTTGGGAATTGGGTCACCTAGCTGTTGGATCTGCATGGTCATAAGGCTATTCTGGTCCAGTCTTGTTTTTGTTCCAAAGCCCTTTCAATCAATATGTTCTGCTAGTTGTTGTATGTGAGGCACTATGCTGAACAAATGAGCAAATGTAAAATGAAAAAGGCACCATCTTTGTTTTTTGGGACCTTACCATCTAATAGATTCATTCCAACCTTAATTTGGGATCATACTTCTTCATAAAGCTTTTTAAAAACAAAAATCAGGGAAATGTAGAATGGATAGATTGGGACCTTGATTGAGTTAGACTGGGCTTAAAAGGTAGATAGGCCCAGAGATCAGAAAACAAGCCATGCATTTAATATAACTAAACATGTGCTTCATAGAAAACACTTTATTGGGATCATATGTGCAACCTCAGATGCATTAGTTTTATGTACTTTTTAACAAAGTATTTCATGCTTTGGGCTTTATTTTAGTGGTTTGTATCCATGGGTAAATTGCTCCCCAGTGGACACAGGCAATATTTGGGAATATTTTTGGTTATCACAACCAGGAGAGGGGTTGCTAGTGACATCTGGAAGGTAGAAGCCAGGGACTCTGCAGTGCACAGGACTCTTCCCCACTCTTGCTCCCCGTGACAAATTATCCAGCCCAAAATATCAACAGTGCTAAGGTTTAAAAGCCAGCCCTGCTTTGTTTAGCAAAGGTGATGGAATTCTGGAAGAAAATCCTTCAGTCACCTATTTGTCTTTGCCAGAAGGATAGCTTGTGTGTGTTACTTTAATCTTAACGTGATTGAAGATGGGGGCTAGGCTGTGAGTGGTCCAGCCAGAGGGACCAGGGTTGATGAGGCGGGAAGGAGGGCATGAATTAATCTATTAACAGAGAGATTTAATTCCTTGAAATGCTTATGGCTACTGGGTAAGACCCAGGTTATGATGGTAGCACATGGCTTCAATCACTCCTGATTAATTTCTAGCAATTACAATAAAGGGTGAGCCTACAGTCAAATCTCTTGTGAAGACCAAGAGAAATAGCATCAAGCGAATCATTCTAAGTAGCAGAGGACTGATGCAGTCTATTTTAAAAGCTGGAGTTTGTTCTAATCCCATGCCTGGCTTAGAAGTGGCGATACCGTGGCTGCACACTGAGCGAGTCCCCTTTCCATATGCTGATGATAAATGATTACCATTCACATCTCCCGACCATCTGCTCCTGGAATTTCAGACTTTAGGTGAAATTGACTTAGAGTTGCGTGAAGGAGACTAGAGACTGTTATTTGTTTTTCGTTCTATTAGTGTGCTGTTCATGTTTATTTTAAGCTGCTGAAACAGTGGAAAATATTCATGCTAAATTTTCAAGGCCTATTTGCTATCTATATTTATAACAGATTGTCAAATCCCGGTATGTGTTTACATCTTTGGTGTTGTGGATGAAGTTATTCGTATTTCCCTTTTCAAATGTTTTATTTCATACTCAGATTTTGCAACAACTCCAGAAATAAAACACAATACCAATATCTCTCTAATCAAATATATTCATTTTTTGAAAATGTTCCAGTCTGGTGTTGTTTATATAAATATATGACATAATATGATTTTGTATTATTTCTTTGCACCTACCTACTTATTATAAGAAATTGTTCTCTTTTCCTTAGTTTCCATAATTATTATTTTATAACTCAGGTGTTTCTGAAATAAAATTTCTAGATTCTTCAGGAGAAATGTAAACACTGTTTGCTACCAACTCGGTTGACTTGATCACGTCTCCAGAGAGAGGGCTAGATCCATTCTGGTGCCCTGTCCTACAACACTGCCTACCTTTGAAAATCACACTGGGTATTAGGATTTCAACATATAAATTTGGGGAGTACACAGATATTCAGTTCATAACAGCTAGTTTGGAATATGTGATGATTGCATCTTTGCACACTCTGTTTTAAATATGTACCTGACAGGTCTATTAATGTTGTCAACTTCCTTATGAAAAACCTTTCCCACAACTGAAACATTCATAAATATTCTGAATTTTTGACTTTATCATTCATTAAATCATATCAATAAGGCTCCAGAGCAGATGGCTTTAGTGCCCTAGTCATTGACCCTCAACCCACCTCTAGTTACAGCCACAGCACATGTTTAAATTAACTAAATGCTGACATCATTCTATCTCAAGCGCTTGATGCATTTTTATACTTACTGCTGCAGAGCTTTCTCTGAAGCCAGGGGAGTTTGACTTCTCCTCTTCCTCTGTCTTATTCTGCCAGCATCTTCACTATCCTTTCCTGATTATCAATTCCCCCAATAAACTACCCACACCCAAGTCCTAGTCTCAGGCACTGCTTTCAGGAGGATCCAAAACTAAAATGCTCTCAACTTGGAATTTCATTGTTTTGTCTGCTTGTATGAAAACAATGAAAGCTATTAAATGTTTCCTTTAGTGTATTCAAAGATCAGAATTTTTCATAGCTTCAGCCTTCAAGTTTATCTAATTATGTAAGTTATTAATATATTCGACGTTGAGGCTTACTGGAAATCACAGGAAGAAAGACTGTTTTGTTCTGTTTTGATTTTCTTCTCTTACCCTCTTGCTGGATACAGACTCATCCTCTTTCCCTAGATGTAGACTAGGGCTGATTCGGGGTTTTTGTGAACTAAAATAATATTTTTAAAAAATGGAAATAGCAGTGATGTTGTGCTCATTACATTTGACACTTTATAATATGTTGTTCTCAACCTGATGAGCTTCCCTGGATAAGGTGATGGGTTCCCAGCTGTTGCTATGGAAGAGTTTATGGAAACTGATTCAAAGTAGATTTTCACACATCATTCTCTAGGGGTGAATATTAACTCTATCTGAAGTTCAAAGGCTATGATACCAATATAAATCTGAAATTTGGGAGCCTTCTTTCTTATATTTATATATGCTATTGCTGCTTTTTAAAAAGGAGGTATAGATGACAGATTTCTTACATGGACATGCTATGTTATTTTTGATGAGGGACAGCTTTGAACTTGAAAAGAACTCAGTGACATATAAATTTGATTGACTTTCTTTACCCTTCACATTTATAGATGTCCCTTTCCTTTTACCAGATTGCCACATAATTTAACAGACAGTTTCTACCAATCTCACTACAAGCTCAGGAAAACCACATTACACTAGTTAGTGCATCAAATGACTTCTGAGATGTTTCTGTTATACTCTTAAAAGTGCTTAGGCTCTGTTAAATATTGTCTCCTAAAGTCCCATTGAGATGGCTTCATTGGAAGATGGAAGTATGTGGTGATTAAAATTCAATAGAACTTAGCTAGAGGTTTCCATGCCAAGATAGCCCCCTTTGTGGTTCTCTTCTATGGTACACAATGATTCAGAAAGTATCGTTCAACGTAGCTGGGTATGGATTAAGGGTAGGTTTTATTAAGAAAGCAGAAACTTATATAAACAAAGGATGATTAAGAGAAAAACTAGTAAGCCTACGCCTACCCCTCATCTCCTCATCATCTCACAGGGAGGCATGATTTATCCAGGGCTCTGTGGGTTCTTTCTCTGTGAGTCTGTCCCATGGGAAGAGGCCTCCCTCAGCCCCCAAACTCTTAGTCACTTTGTTACAAGCATAATAGTAACTTCAGTGGGAAAGTGGCAGACTGCTTAATGTATAAAGTTTAGATTTGGGATGCTGGAATTTATAGGAGTAGACTGCAACTACCTGACACCTGGAGAACTTGAGGCCCATGAGAAATTATAATAATTTTTCTGGAAGAAGGCAGACTGCAGAGCTATGGAAAGCTGAGTTTGGGTGAATTTCCTCAGACTGGGGAACAGGGATGATCCAGACCCAGTTAGCTCTTTGTCAAGAAAATCCAGGGATCTCTCATAGAATGACTCTTGTACAATTTTGGTTTATCATGTTTATCAGAAGAGCTAGATCAAAAAAAAAAAAAAAAGTGTGCCTCAAGCTGGAAATGTCTTTCAGCCTTACCAAGTAATAAAGGAAGAAAAGGGTACTCATTTAGCTAACAAGTTCAGCTGAATGAATCTTGGCAACCACCAGGATGAATGACAGCTACTGGTGTAGTTCCATTGTCATAGCTATCTTCTGACACTCCCACCTCTACCAGTGACTAATGTTGAGTTTACTTTGTCCAATATTAACATAGATATTTCAGCTTTTTTTTTCTACTTAGTGTTTGCATGGCCTATTTTTCTCCACTCTTTTCACTTTTAACCTATCTGTGCCTTTGTGTGTTTCTTATAAAGAGCATATGTTTGGGTCTTGCTTTTTCAATGCACTCTGACGAGATTTTTATTATAAATGATTATTTAGACCATTCACATTTAAAATAATTATTGATATATTTGGATTAAAATATATAATATGGGTGGTAGTTTTGCCTTTTTATATTTGTTCCATCTGTTATTTCTCCCCTCTTTTACTCTCTTTTCTTGGGCTACCTTGAATTTATTTTTTTAAGATTCCATTTAATCTCTTATGAATTTGAGATTTTACTTCTTTTTGAAATTACTTTTAGTGATTGCCCAAAGATTTACAATATACTTTCTAAATTAACCTGAGTCTACATGTTAACCTGAGTTAACATAATATTATATCCCTTTACTTATATTGTCAGGAATTTTCAACAGTGGATTTCAAATTCCTCCCTTTCATCCTTTGTGCTATTATTATATATATTACTTTTACATCTCCTTTAATCATACAATACATTGTTACAATTTTATTTAGATAGTTCTTTTAGAGTAATTATGCACTAAAATGATTTTTATCTTATGTTCATTTATTCCATTTCCAAGTTTCTTCATTTCTTTATGAACATCCATATTTCTCACTGATCCATGGTTCTGATTCAAGTTCTTCTGCCATAAATTCTTTTAACGTTTCTTATAGAGTAGATTTGTTAATAATAAATTCCTTTAGTTTTTCTTTTGCTGAGAATGCTTTTATTTTTCCTTTAGTTTTGAAGTATATTTTTGCTGGTCTAGAATTCTGGGTTGGCTGATTTTTCTCTTTTAGCACATTTAAGAGGCACTTTGTTGTCATTTTGATTGTATGATTTCTGAAAATGAATGCATGGTAATCCTTGTTCCTCTGTAGGAAATATCTTTGAGCTATGGCTGCCTTCAAGGTTTACTCATTGTCTTTGAATATTTCACAAGTTTAAATATTTATTTGGACTTGGCATTATTTAAAGACCTACCAGATATTTACAGAACATTCTATTAAAAAATGGCAGAATATACTGTTTTACTAGCACATGGGACATTTTCCAATATAGATCATACATTAGGCCACAAAACAAGTCTCACCAAATTCAGAAAAATCAAAATCATACCATGTATCTCTCAGATCACAGTGGAATAAAACAAGATATAAAATCCAAGAATAACTCTCAAAACTACACAAAAATATGGAAATCAAACAAGCTTCTGCTAAACAACTTTGGGTCAATGATGAAATTAAGAAGGAAATCAGAAGATTTTTCAAACTGAATGAGAAAAATTACATAATCTTCCAAAATCTCTAGGATACAGAAAAAGCAGTGCTATGAGAGAAGTTTATAGCATTAAATATATTTATCAAAAAGACAAAGATCACTACTTAACAATCTAATGTCACATCACAGTGAATTGGGAAAAGAACAATCCAAACCCAAAGCTAGTATAAGAAAATAAACAACAAAGCTCAGAGTAGAACTAAGCAAAATGGAAACAAAGAAACAAAAAAATACAAAGAATCAATGAAACAAAAAGTTGGCTTTTTGAAAAGATAACAAGATTGATAAACCACTGGCTAGATTAACCAGGTATAGAAGGGAAAGTACTCACATAAGGTCAATCAGAAATAAAAATAGAGACCTTACAATTGATAGCACAGAAATACAAAATATCATCCATGACTACTATGAAAACCTTTATGCATGCAAACTAGAAAATATAGAGGAAATGGATAAATTTTTGGAAACACACAACTTCTGAAGCTTGAATCAGAAAGAAATAGAAATCCTGACCAATAATAGATAGCAGTAATAAAACCTCTCCCAACACAAAAAAATCCTGGACCAGAAGGATTCACAGCCAAATCCTACCAGACCTGCAAAGAAGAACTGGCACCTTTCTTACAGAAACTGTTCTATAACATCGAGAATGAGGGAATCCTCCCTAACTGATGAAGGGGTATATGAAGCCAGTATTGCCCTGATGCCAAAGCCAGGGGAGAACATAACAAATAAAGACAACAGACCAATATCCCTCCTGAGTACAGGTGTAAAAATACTCATCAAAATACTGGCAAGCCAAATCAAACAGCATGTCAAAAAGATAATTCACCATGATCATGTGGGTTTCGCCCCAGGGATGCAATGATAGTTCAATACATATAAATCAACAAATGTGATTTGCATATAAATATAATTAAAAACAAGAACCAAATTATCATCTCAATACAGATAGAAAAAGCATTTGATAAAATATAGCATCCCTTCATGATAAAAACCCTCAACAAACTAGTCATAGAAGGACATATTTTAACGTAATAAAAGCCATATATGACAAACCACAGCCAACATCATACCGAATGAGGAAAAGTTGAAAGCATTCCCCCTAAAATCTGGGACAAGACAAGGACGTCTACTCTCACCATTCCTATTCAACATGGTACTGGAGGTCCAAGCCAGAGCAACCAGGCAAGATAAAAAAATAAAGGGCATGAAAATTGGAGAAGATGAGGTTAAACTACTCCTCTTTGCTGCTGATATTCTCTTATACAGAGAAAAACCTAAAGACTCCATCAAAAAACTCCTAGAATTGACAAATTCAGTAAAGTCTCAGGTTATAAGTTAACATACACAAATCAGTAGCATTTCTATATACTAATAACAGGCTGAGAGTCAAACCAAGAACTCTATCATTCACAATAGCTGCAAATAAAATAAAATACCTAGGACTATACTTACCCAAGGAAATGAAAGATCTTTATAAAGAGAACTACATAATACTGATGAAAGAAATCATAGATGATATAAACAAATGGAAAAAACATCCTGTGCTCCTGAAGAATTAACATTGTTAAGATGTCTATACAACAACACTAGGTGATTTACAGGTGCAACACAATCCCCATCAAAATATCAACATTTTTCATAGATCAAGAAAGAATAACCCTAAATTTCAGATGGAAACCCAAAAGACTCCTAATATTCACAGCAATCCTAAGCAAAGAGAACACAAAGAACACATTTGGGGGCATTACATTACCTCACTTCAAATTATACTGCAAGGCTATAGTAAACAAAACAGCATGATACTTGGTATAAAGGTGGACATAGACCAATGGGGCAGAATACAACTCACAAATAAAACTATATAGCTACAACTAACCAATTTTTGACAAAGCAGCAAAAACGTATACTGGGAAAAGGATGCCCTGAGCAATAAATGGTACTGGGAGAACTGGGATAGCCACATGCAGAAGAATGAAACTGGATCCATATCTCTAACCATATACAAAAATTAACTAAAGATGGATAAAAGACTTCAATGTAAGACATGAAACCATAAAAATTCTAGAAGAAAAAAGGAAAAACTCTCCTGGAAATCAGCCTAGGTGAAGAATTTATGACTGAGACCCCAAAAGCAAAAATATCAACAACAAAAATAAATGGGACTTAGTTAAATTAAAAAAGTTCCGCACAGCAAAGGAAATAACAGAGGAAATAACCTACAGAATCTGAGAAAATATTTGAAAACTATATATCTCACAAAGGGCTAATATCCAGAATCTACAAAGAACTCAGACAAATCAGCAAGAAAAAAACATATAACCGGATCAAAAAGTGGGCAAAAGACATGAACAGAGTTTTTGCAAAAGAAGATAGACAAATGGCCAATGAACATATGAAAAAATGTTCAATACCACTAATTACAGGGAAGTGCAAATTAAAACCACAAAGATACCACCTTACTCCTATCAGAATGGCCATTATTAAAATGTTAAAAAACAATAAATGTTGGCATAGATGTGGTGAAAGGGAACACTTATACACTGTTGGTGGGAAGGTGAACTAGTACAACTGCTATGGAAAAAACAGTATGGAGATTCCTCAAAGAATTAAAAGTAGATTTACCATTCAATCCAGTAATAGCACTACTGGGTATCTACCCAAAGATTGAAGTCATGATATCAAAAAGACACCTGTACCCAAATGTTCATCACAGCACAATCCACAATTATAAAGATACGTCATCAACCTAAGTACTCATCAACTGATGAATGGATAGAGTAAATGTGGTATATGTATATGCCATGGAATACTACTCAACCATAAAAAGGAATGGAATTTCTTTTGCAGCAATTTGGCTGGAACTGGGGATTATTACCCTAAATGAAATGTCTCAGGAATAGAAAAACAAATATCACATGTTTTCACTTACAAGCGGGAGGTGAACAATGGATATATATGGTCATAAAGTAGTATAATGGATATTGAAAGCTAAGAAAGGAGGAGGATGACAGTGGAGTTACGCATAAAAATCTACCTATTTGGTACAACATATACTATTCTGGTGATGAGTACACTGAAATCCTGACTTCAGCATGATAAAATTCATCCATATAGCAAAAAATCATTTGTTTGTTTGTAAACAATATTCAGATAAATTATACAACAAAGATAAAATATAATGATAAAAAATAGTGATGGCACCAAATGCTGGTAATGATTTGCAGAAACTGAACTGCTCATAATTACTGATAGAAATTTAAAATGGTGTAGTCACTCTGGAAAATAGTTTGATAGTTTCTTATAAAACTAAACATACATTTACCATGTGACACAGCAATTGTACTCTAGGGCTTTTATTTCAGAGAAATGAAAACTTACGTTCATATGAAAATCTGTTTTTGAATGTTAATAGCATCTTTATTCATGATGGCTAAAACTAGAAACACCTGCAGTGTTTAAACTGGGGTATATTCACACCATGGAATATTATGCAGCAATGACAAGGAATAAATTACTGATACGCCCATTAACCTGAATGAACCTGCAGGGGATTCTGCTGAACAAAAAAAAGCTAATCTTGGCAGGTTCGATACTCTATGATTCCATTTTAAATAACAAAATTGCAGAGATAAAGAACATGTTAGTGGTTGCCAGGTGTTAGGAATGGGGGTGAAAGGCTGGTGTGGCCATAAAAAGAGAACAAGAGGGAGCCTCATGGTGGTAGAACAATTCTGTATGTTGATTGTGGTGGTATTTATTGGAAGCTACAGATGTGACAGAAATTACATAGAGCTACACACACAGAAATGAGTGCATGTAAAGCTGTTGAAATCCAAATGTGATCACTAGATTATACCAATGTCAATTTCCTGATTTTTGATATTACATTATAGCTATGAAATATGGGTTGAGCATGCCCAGGAAACTGGATAAAGGGTACATGGGACTTACATTTTTTGCAACTTCTTGTGAATCTGTAGTTATTTCAAAATAAAAAGATTAAGAATGGGTCCCCAAAGATTAATATGGATTACTTTTCCATTCTATAATCTAAAAGATCACTTGCCTTGAAATGCTAGAAGGACTCAAAGATTTAATAGATTTGTTACAGTATAAACAGTCATCTAACATATCTTGCAATAAGGAAAATCATATGAATAATCAAAAAGTATAGAAAATTTGAGACACGTTACCTTAAGAGTTAATTGGTAAAGAGTTAACTCTAAACAGTCAATTGGTAAATCTGAGCATTTTGGTTTAAAGCTGTCTTATGTCATGATAGCCAAATCAGAAATTCATTTTACAATCTAGGTTTGGAATTATAAATGTGTCATATACTTTGTCAACTAAGCAGCTACTTAAAACTCATGAAGAAAATAAAGATATATTTAAAACCAAACTAAGGCAAACATTTTAAAATATGATTGATAGTTTATAAAAGGTAAAATAATTCTATTTAACACTGGATTTCATGCTTCTGATAATCTCTAAATATTATTTCTCCAGATGGACTGAAAGCTTCTCAAGATTGAGCCCAGGGCTTGCTTTTATGCATACTTTATGTGGTCAAAAATTGTAAACCCACAATTATTAAGGACTTACTACATAGAAGATACTTTTTGTTTATCTTTGAATGTAATTTTTAAATGATCCTATAAAGTGGCCATTTATATTCCTGTTGTGAAGACAAGAGAACTGAGGCTCAGAGATGCCTTGCCCAATGTCACACAGCTGATAAGCAGTTCTAGGATTCAAATCCTAGTCTGATTCCAAAGGTAGTTTTCTTCTCATTACAACATTGCCTTTTTTCTTTCCCTTATTTACTGTAGAAACCTTCACAGTGCTAGTCAGATAGAAAGCAATCAAGGGTGCTTGTTGATTAATGAGTACTGCAGATTTAATCTTCAAATGCAACAATGTGAGTTCCTTGGCCTAAAGCTCATCTACTGCCACGGCAACCACAAAGTACATATGTATCAGGCTTTTTTCTCCAAATACGTGAACGCTATAGTCTGTAAATCAGCTGTGATCACCACATCCTGGGATTTTCTTGCAGCAGCCAGCTCGCTAACAACCAATGCAAATTATAAATCTTTCTACCAGAGGCAGATATTAACCTGCAGGATTCATTTTAGACATAGCTTTCCCCGTGAAGATCCATCCTGCAAACCTCAGGTGTTTGGGAGCATATGAACTGATCCGACGTCTAGTTGAAAATGATGGAGCACTCACAGCGCCAGCCTAATTGCAGGCTAAGGCGGTTTCTTCCCTTTTTGTCGAAGGGCCAGTCCTGAGCAGTGACTCTGAGGCAGCAGGGAAGGGGCATGAAGGCTGAGTGATGGCCGTGGTAGTGAAGCGTCTCCGCTGAGTTCACACATGGGCACAGCTTCAACTTCCTAACTGAACTGTCTGCATGGTCAAATTAATCATTGTGACAGGTTCTCACTAACTGACTTGATTAAATTGTCATTTCAGCAGGACCACTTAACTGTTTATGTCTCGGGCACAGCCATGGTCCCTGAGTACAGCAGGTCCTCGGATAACCTGAAGAACAAAAATTGATTCCCAACCGGGGCCACTGTGTGGAGCTTGCGCACTCTCTGCGCGTCTGTGTGGGCTTCCTCTGGGTACTCCAGTTTCCTCCCACATCCCACAGCTGTGCACGTGGAGTGCATTGGCATGTCTCCACGGCCCCTGTCTCAGTGAGCGTGGGTGGGTGTGTGAGTGCGCCCTGGAATGGAATGGTGTCCTGTTCAGGGTTGGTTCCCAGCTGGCAACCCGGGCTGCTTGGAGAGGCTGTGGCCACCCACAGCCCTGAACTGGAATAATTGGGAAATCGTTATCTTGTTTTTATTAATCTTTTAAAAACATACGTATACTCACCTTTATTTCAGTGTTTAATAGCAGAATTGTTTGGGGTCTTTATCTAGAAGTTTGGTAATGTTTTTATGATCAGAAATATGTCATAGGAACTTAACTCTTGTTTTTAACAATTAGCTTACAGTAAAACTGGCTTCCTTATACATTGTTTCACTTAAAGTTGCAGTTTCCAAGGACATATCGATAAAATTAAGCAAAGTGGTACCTACTGTACCACCTTTCCCGAATGTAGATATGTCTGTGGGTATCTGCACCACTGGCAGATGGTCATCCACTACATGTATGTTGTGTGTGTGTTTCTCAATAGCACACTTAGAACATGCCTATTTCTCTCCTCCCAAAAGAGTATTGCACATTAATAGCTTTGAATGAAGAATTGTTAGTTCAAAAGGCTCAGAGAATTAAAAAAACACCCCAACTCAGCAATTTAGTTCAATAATCATTAAATGCCTAATATGTGTCAGGCACAGTACTATGTGCTAAAGATAAGAGTTTGCAAAGGACAGACGTGGATTCTTGACTCAGACTTTATATTGTCCTCACTAAATGGTATTTTTTTCTCTTTCTATTTTTCCTTCTATTCTCCTATAGGATTGAAATCTAGGAGAGAGACTCTTTAAAGAACGGGGTAGCTTCTAAATGAGGAGGTGCAGTATTACATAGCAGTTCAGCCTACCCATTTTAGAATCAAAGCAGATGTGGATTTGAAGAATAACTCCCTCATTAAAGCTCTGTGATCTTAGTCAAGTGTCTTAAGCTCTCTGAGTTTTAGCCTGTTCGTATATGAAATAAAGATTATGATGCTAATTAAAAATAGCTGAAAGGGTAGAAATGGGAATTATAAAAGAGTATACACTTGACATGCTTAACCCAGTGTCTGGCATATATAGTAACTATTCAATAAATGTTAGAGATTATTAAGGAAGGTTCCTTCCTACATGGTTTGACACAAAAGGGATGTTTGTACCAAAAGAGGTCCAAAGATCCTTTTTGATGCTATCTGCTGCCTTTGTGTTGTATAGCACAGTCTTATTTCTTGAACACTCCCTACTGTGTAGGCTATGAACCACGTACAGGCAATGATTGCAGAAAATAGGTGTGAAGATTTCAATATTTATGCGATTTAACTAACAGCCTCCTCTTCCGAGACACATTAGCTCTCTCACAGTTTGAAGCAAAAATAATTGGGAGTGAAGAATCAAATGATTCTCTCTTTTCATCCTTAATTAAATATTAAATACAAAGCTTGACTGATGGCAAGAAAGGGCTGCTTTTGGCCTGGGCTTCAATGTTTGAAAAAAAAAAAAAGGAAGAAGAAATCAAAGGTTCGAAAAATGGTGCAGATGAGAAAGTTGAATCTGCATTTCCAAATATCTAAATGTTAGTGACTTCTTGAGCGGACAAGTGCTACTTTTGTGTTTAATCTTGATGAATAAACTCTTACAAGTTGGGAATCATTGCAATTTCTTTTTCAAGAGCTTTACTGAAGCATAATCTACATTAATATACTGTGCATACATAAATTGCATAACTTGATAAGTTTGGTCATAAATGCAACACTCTTGCAACCATTTACTGCAATCAAGATTATGAACGTACACAGAATCAGAAAATATTTCCTTCTGTCCCTTATTAATAGTGCCCTTTCCTCCCTGTCCTTCATCTTTAGGCACCCACTAACTTACTTTCTGACACATTAGTTTTTATTTTTTAGAATTTTATGTAAATTAAATATTAACCTATATACATAGTGGGCTTTTTAAGATTCACCATAATTATTTTGAGTATCATCATGTGATATGTATCAAGAGTTCATTTCTTTTTATTGTTATGTAGAGTCCCTCTGTATGGATATGCTACAGTGTATCTGTTAGTGCATACTTGTGGATGAATGTTGGGTTGTTTCCAATTTTTGACTATCACAAATAAAGCTTCTTTGAACATTCATATACAAGTCTTAAAATGGACAGATGCTTTAATTTCCATGGGGTAAATTCTTAGAAGTGGGATGGCTGGATCATGGCAAATGTATGTTGAACTTTATAGGAAACTGCTGAACCGTTTTCCAAATTGAATGGTTCATTTTACATTTACACCAGCAAGAGTTCTATTTCTTACACATCCTCACCAAATTTGTGTGTTGAATCTTTTTATAATAGTTTTAACTGTACTCAGAAGCATGTAATAGTATCTCATTGTGGTTTTAATTTGCATTTTCCTATGGCTAATGACGAGGATATTTTTGTGTGCTTATTGGCCCTTCATATAGTCTTCTTTGGTCTGGTCAGATCTTTTGCCCATTATATTATTGACTTGTTTGTTTTCTTATCTTTGAGGTTTCAGAGTTTTTAAATATAATTTGGGTATAAATCCTTTGGGCACAAGCGATTTCCAAATATTACCTCCCTATCTGTGGATTGTCTTTGCATTCTCTCAAGTATTTCTCACAGAATGTGTATATATTCACTATGATGTTATCCATAGGTTTTTCGTTGTTATCCTTTTATAGGCTAAAGAGTTTCTCTTTTATTATTTTGATGAGTGTTTTTATCAAGAAAGAATGTTAAATTTTAAGAAATGCCTTTTCTATGGCTATTGATAAAATAATATGATTTTTCTTATTTAGAATGTTTATATGATGAATTGTTTTGGTTGAATTTGGAATATTGATCCAGTCTTGAATTCCCAGGAGGAACCCTACTTGATCATGATGTGTTATCCTTTTTATACACTGTTGTATTTATTTGATTTGCTAATATTTTGGTGAGGATTGTTGTGTCTGTGCTCATGAGAGATAATGGATGATGGGTTGTTTTTTTTTTAAATAATGTATCTGGATTTCATATTGGGATAATGTTGGCCTAATAAAATGAGTTAGGGAATATTTTCTCCTCTTCTATTTTCTAGAACAGATTTGTACAATTTTAGATTACATTCCTTAAATGTTTAAAAGAATTTGTCATACTGAAACCAACTGTATCTGTAGTTTTCTCTTTTGGAAGGTATGTAACTAAAAATTCAACTTCTTTATATATGACTATTTAGGTTATTTTTTGGTGAATTATAATAGAAATGGTCTATCATCTAACTTATTGAGTTTCTCTAAATTACTAGATATAGTTATTTGTAATATTCCATTATGCCTTTCTATAGGATCAATCATAATGTATCCCCTTTTATTTCTGATATGATTTTTTCTTGATTAGCCTGGCTAGAGGCTTATCACTTTTCTTGAACTTTTCAAAGGAAAGTTGGTTTTATTGGTTTTCCGTATTGGTTTTCTGTTTCTTTTATTGACACTTTTTCTAATAGTTACTATTTCCCTCCTCCTACTTGCTTTAGGTTTAATTTTCTCTTGGTCTCTAATTTCTTGAAGTATGAGCTTAAGGTTACAAATTTTAGTTATTTCTCTTTTTATACATATAATGGTAAGAATTTCCCTCTAAGCACTGTCTTCTATATAAATTTGGATATGTTACATGTTTATTTTCATTTGTTTCAAAATATTTTTTTAAAATTTCCTTGACTCTTCTATTTTAAACTATGAGTTTTCTAAAACTGCTAGTTTGCAGGTATTTAGGAGTTTTCCAGATAACTTGCCATTACTAATTTCTTGTCAGGTTCCATCACGGAATGTCTATTCTGCTTCTCTTGTATTCTGCTTTCTCTTAATGTTAATTAGGTCTATTTGAGTGATACTTTTGCCCAGGTCTTTTCTGTCCTTAATAATTTTCTTTATATTTATGCTATCAGTTATTGAGACAGGAGACTTTGAATCTACAAGTATAATTATGGATTTGTTTATTTCTCCTTTCAGTTCTCTTAGGTTTTGCTTAATTTCTTTTACAGTTCTATTGTTTTATAAATACACATTTATGTATATATACACATATACATGATATGTTCATAATTGTTCCTGATAATATTTCTTGTTCAATTTAATGTCTCATAGACATTCCAACTTTCATTTTTATAGTGTTGGAATGTTATATATTTCTTCCATCTCTGCACTTTTAACCTATTTATATACACTGAATGTAATGGATCTTCTTATCCAATGTAATAATTTCTGTCTTTTAATTCATCAGTTTAGACTACTTTAATTATTAACATAGTTGGATTATACCATGTTGCCAGTTGTTTCATGTTTCTTTCATCTGTTATTTATTATTTTTTAATTTGCCTGATTTTAAATAAATTGTATGTTTTTATAGTTCCATTTTATATCCTTTATTGGCTTTTTATTTATATCTCTTTTTAAAAATAAGCTTATTAGTGGTTATATAGCTTACAATATAAATATTTCATGTCACAGTTTACCTTTAAAAATAAGACATCTTCATGTATAATGTTAAAACCTACAAAAACGAGCTTTCAATTTCTTTATATTTTCTTTTGGGAATTATTACTATACATCTAATGTATGTGCTATAAGTCTATAATGTTGCTATTTTTACTGTAGATAATTTTTTTCATTTATTTTTAGTTGACATGTAATAATTGTACGTATTTATGGCATACAGAATAATGTGAAACATGTATATAATGTATAATGATCAAATTAAGGTAATTAGCCTATCCATCACCTCAAATACTTGTCATTTCTTTGTGTTTTGAATATTGAAAAGTATCTTCTAGCTTTTTGAAAATACCCACTAATGACTAAGTTATTGTTAACCACAATCACCGTACAGTGCTACAGGACACTAGAACTTACTCCTTCCATCTAGTTGTAGCCTCTTCTCCCATCCTCTTCTCCCGCTCTACACTTCCCAGTCCCAAATTACTGCAATTCTACTCATCTACACTCTACTTCTATGAGCTCAATTTTTTTAGTGCCTACATATGAATAAGAATATACTGTGTATCTTTCTGTGGCTGATTTATTTCACTTAAGATAATGTCCTCCAGGCTCTTCTATGTTGCCATTATTGACAGGATTTCATTATTTTTATAGCTGAATACTATTCCATTGTGTATATATGCCACATTTTCTTTATCTGCTCATTTGTTGATGAAAATTTAGGTTGATTCCATATCTAGGCTATTTTGAATAGAGCTTCAGTAAACATGAAGGTGTAAGTATCTCTTCGATATACTGATTTACTTCCTTTGTATAAATACTCAGTAGTGGGATTGCTGGATTATATGGTAGTTCTACTTTTAGTTTTTTGAGGAAGCTCCATACTGTTTTCCATAATGGCTATACTAATTTACATTCCCATCAACAGTATATAAGAGTTCCATTTTCTTCATATTACAAGCATCTGTTATTTTTTGTCTTTTTGATGATAACCATTCTTACTGGGGTGAGATACTATCTCATTGTTGTTTCAATTTGCATTTCCCTGATGGTTAGTGATGTTGAGCATATATTCACATACTTAATAGCTCTTTGTATGTCGTCTTTTGAAAAATACCTATTTGGATCCTTTGCCCAGTTTTTAAGATTATTTTTCGCTGTTGAGTTGTTTGAGCTCCTTACACGTTCTGGATATTAGTCCATGGTTAGATGAATAGCTTGCAAATATTTTCTTCCATTCTACAGGTTGTCCTTTACTGTTGATTGTTTCCTTTGCTGTACAGAAGGTTTTTACTTTGATATGGTTCCATTTGTCTATTTTTGGTTTTGTTTACCTGTGCTTTTGAGGTCTTATTCATAAAATACCTGCCTAGACCAATGTCCTGAAGCATTTCACCTATGTTTTATTCTAGTAGTTTTTATAATTTCAGGTCTTACCCATATGACTATGATCTTTTTGGAGTTTATTTTTGTATATAGTGAGAGGTGTCCATCTAGTTTGATTCTTCTGCATGTAGATATCCAGTTTTCCCAGCCCCATATATTGATCCCCAGTGTAGGTTCTTGGTGCCTTTGTTGAATATCAGTTGGCTTTAAATATGTGGTTTTATTTCTGTGTTCTCTATTTTGTTCCACTGGTGTATTTATCTCTTTTTATACTATTAATAATGCCATGCTGTTTTGGTTACTGTAGTTTTGTAGTATATTTTGAAGTCAGGAAGTGTGATGCCTCTAGTTTTGTTCTTTTTGCTCAGGATTGCTTTGACTTTTTCTGTGTGAATTTGAGGATTGTTTCTTACATTTCTCTGAAGAATGTCTCTGGTATTTTGATACAGATTGTGTTAAATCTATAGATTGCTATTGGTGTAGTATGGCCATTTTAACAATAATAATTCTTCTAATCCATGAATGTGGGATGCATTTCCATTTTTTTGTGTCCTCTTAAATTTCTTTCATTATGTAATTTCTTTCATTTTGTAATTTTCATTGTAGATATCTTTGTCCTCTGTGGTCAAATTTATTCCTAGGTATTTTATTTTTTTGTAGCTATTATTTATAATACTGATTTTTATTTTTTTTACTTTTCAGTTCATTATTGGTGGGTGGAAATGCTATTGATTTTTATATGTTAATTTTTTGTCCCTCAATTTTACTGAATTTGTTCATCAGTTTTAAGAGTTTTTTTGGTGGGAACTTTAGGATTTTCTATATGACCATGTAATTTGCCAATAGGAGCACTTTAACTTCCTCTTTTTTAATTTAGATGTTCTTTCTTTTCTTTTTTCTTTTTTTTTTTTTTTTGCCTAATTTCTCTGGCTAGGACTTTCAGTATTATGTCAAATAAGAGTGGTGAAAGTTGGCATTTTTATCTTGTTCCAATTCTTAGAAGAAAGGCTTTAAGCTTTTCTCCATTCGTTATGATGTTAGTTGTGAATTTATCATTTTATGGCCTTTATTGTGTTGTGGTATGTTCTATGTATACCTAATTTGTTGAGAGTTTTTATTATGAAGGAATATTAAATTTTATAAATGCTGTCTCTGCATCTCTTGGGATGATCATATAGTTTTTGCCCTTCATTTTGTTGTTGAGATTTATTATATTTGATTTGCATATGTTCAACTGTTGTTGGGATAAATCCCACTTGATCATGGTATATTATCTTTTTGATGTGTTACTGGTTTCAGTTTGCTAGTTATTTTGTCGAGGATTTTTGCATCTCTGTTTATCAGGAATACTGGCCTAGAATTTTCTTTTTTTGTGTGTGACCTTGTTTGGTTTTGGTATCAGGGTTATGCTGGCCTTGTAGAATAAATAAGGAAAAATTCTCCCTTTTTTAATTGTTTGGAATAGTTTGAGAAGAATTGGTGTTATTTTTTCTTTAAAAGTTTGGTAGAATTCAACAGTAAAGCCATCTGGTCCTAGAATTTTTATTTGTTGGGAGACTTTCTATTATGGATTTATTCTCATTACTCATTGGCCTGATCAGGTTTTACATCTTATTCTGGATAGATTTCAATCTGGATAGATTTTATTTGTCCTAGAATTTATTGACTTCCTCTAGTTTTTCTAATTTGTTGATGTACAGTTGTTCAGAATAATCTGATGATCATTTGTATTCTTGTGCTGTCAGTTTTAATGTCTAATTTTGTTTCAGATTTTATTTATTTGGGTCTTCTCTCTTTTGTTCTTAGTCTAGCTAACAGTTTACTGATTTTGTTCTTATTTTTTAAAAAGCAACTTTCTGTTGATTATCTTATTCCTGAGATTTCAGTTTAGTTTGTTGTTTTTTAACATTAGTTCTCTGATGGGTTTTAAAAAGTTATGATTTTTCAATTTAGCCAGATGTGATCTGGGTGGGTAGGTGTACACTCTTCAGCTTTCTCAATCCTATGTAGAATTTCTTCCTCTGAATTACTAAAAAATTAGTACTGGCAAAATAATAGATTTTATAGGCCACAAATTTTGTCAGCAATAGTAATAAATGCCATTTAGTGAGTGCTTGAGAAGAGGTTCAAAAAAATTTTGCTAAGTGTTTTGCATGCATTATCTCATTGAATACTCTATCCCAAAACCTATGAGGTAGGTAGTATCTTATTAAAATGTGTAGATAAGACTGCTGTGGCTCAGAGTTGTGAAGTAACTTGCCAATGGTTACATAACAATTATGTGGACCCACGATTTGAATCTAGGTCAGTTCTATTCTGCTATAAAACTCAATAATGGCCTAAAATATCTAAAGCTAATAAGCGACATTCATAAAGTATTGATTAATATGATGAACATATAGAACACAGTATTTTTTCTCTATTGGCTTATAAGAAGCCAAAAATTTAATTTATACTCCCCATTATTAAGTAAGGGGGTTAGAGTGGTAGGACAGGTGAATATCAACATTAGAAACATGTTTCAACAATTGATTCACTAAATGGAACAGAGTGTAATGGAGAGTCCTTTGATCAAAGAGAGAAAATGTATTGCTAATTATACTAATACAATAAACAGCATGGGTACAGCAGAATCATATCAGGTCATCATCATCCCTTCTAATTATTGAACTGAGGAGTTCATCATTATCTACAGACTTTGAATAGTAGGAGGAGGGGGACTTTATTACTGTAATGATATTTCATTACTTTGACCTTTTAGATCAAATTGTGTTCCCTTCAAAATGAACAGATTAATGCACTAGTTGCAAGAGCAGCAGAGTTCCTAAGGATTACTGCTAATATCTTTGTCCTCATATGAACACATTGTATTTTAACTCTGCTGTTTTGCTTTAACAGATGCATGGCTGGGATTGTATTCAATTGACTGAGAGATTAGAGTTCTTCTAATCCTAATGCTAATAAAATTGTTTCAAGTATGTGGTACTTGGGCACAGTTTTTCTTCTTAAAATGAAATCTACCATAAGCCTATATATAAAGACTTTTCCTGTGGTACAAGTTCTTTTGTTTCCCCTCTTTGTCACTGAAATCATGATATTTCTAGCTAAAATCTCCCCCCTCTTTCCTTCTTAACCCATATATATGTGCCTGGAGAGATGACATAATATGATGGAAAAAGTGTTGCATTTGAGATTATAGCATCTAATTTCTTGGATCTTCCAGTTCATTGCAATGGGAGTCACAAGTACTTAATTTAATATTTTCAATTCAACCACATGATCTAAAGGAATTGAACAATATTGATTCTGTTAAATAAGAGAATTTTGTGGGGATTCAATGATTAAACAAAGATATAATAGACTCAATGCCTATACCATCCTACCTTTATTTTTAATAGCATAATACTCCCACAGCCTTAGTGATCCTCTTTGGGTGAAAACCAGTAACACTGGACTTAATAGTAGTGACTCTTCTTTATATATGAACAAGTTCAGGCTAGATAGTTGAGTCACATATCAGGTAGTCATCCAGAAAAATCATGTAGGTTTGTCCACATCCCAACTCCATGGCTATGACCAGTAATTTCTACTTGAAGTGAGGCTGGTTTTAGTGGGAAACTTGTTAGTAATTGAATGTAGTGAAAGTGATGTTGTGACTTTCAAGGCTAGATTAGAAGAGGGAGCTTCTGCCATAGTACCTTGCAGTGCTTGCCTTGGTGATACTCCCTCTCTGGATGCTTTCTCTTGGAATCCATCTGCTACTTCGTGAGAAATCCAAGCCACATTTAGAGACCACTGGTGGGTTTTCTGGTAGAGAATCCCAGCCACATTCAAGATATAAGAATCTAGATGATTCCTGTTTCAAGGCATTTTCATCATTCCCAGGCATTTAATTCTTCCACCTCAGGCTCCAAGACATTTTGAAGGAGATTTAGTAACATAAAAACATTTTTTTTTCTTGCAGATTCTGGAAATCAAGACTTTAAACAGGGAATAAAATGGATGAATTACTAAATTTGAGGTGTTTTTTTTTGTTCAGTCATCACAAAAAGAACTTTGTACAATTTTCTAAATGACAGACTTTGGTCAAATTGATGGTTGATTCATTGACCAGGCAGCTCACTTGGGTGGTGCCATCATTTATAATCTGTCCATTCTAGCTATTCAATTTCTTTCTAATGTCTTTTCTCTTCTGCAATCCTACTTTTAAAACTCTAGACAAAGTCTTAATTTCCTCACTGGGACAATTGAAATAGTCTCTTAAAACCCTCCCAACTTCTTATCTTTCTTCAGTGCAATCCATCCTGCACAATTACTCAGTTCTGTTTAGTCTTGTTCTTGTTCCCAGTTCTTCAGTGGTTTCACCTTTGTGTCACAGTCTCTAACAGAGGGGAAGAACTCTGACTCATCCAAGTGAAACTTAAGGAAATCTAAACTTTTCCTGTCTTTTCTCATCTCGTTCTAGAATATTTAAACAGTGATCTAGATGATTTCTAGGAACCCATCTCATGCCCCAGTGAAAGAAAAATATAGCACTCTCTCTAATATATACAACTATGAAAAAATTTAGTAGTGGATTTTATGGATCATATGGTAGTTTTATTTTTAATTTTTTTAGTAACCTTCGAACTGTTTTCCATAATGGGTGTACTAATGTAAATGTCAACCAACAGTGTGCAAGGGTTCCTTTTTCTCTGTATTCTCTCCAACACTTGCTATCTTTTGTCTTTTGGATAATGGCCATTCTGACTGGCATGAGGTGATATCTCATGGTTACTACAGTCAATAACAATATATTCTTGAAAAATGCTAAGAGAGTGGATGTTGAGTGCTCTTACCAGAGACATAATAACTATGTGAGATGATGCATATGTTATCTAGTTATACTTAGTCAATACAGAATACATATATATATCACAAAACATTATGTTGTACATAATGAATACAAATAATTTTACCTGTCAGTTTTTAAACAAAATAATAAAAATGTTAACAACAAAAAAACCCTCAGTAGTTCAAAAGAAGAGTAAAGGAAGGAACAGAGCCCTTAAAATAGACTCTAAAAGTAGACTTACTACTAAAAGGAGAACACTTTACAAGAATGGTTCTCATGCTTTTGTCTGTGATTAGAACAGAGTAGATTAATTTTACATCTTTTTCTAGTGTGTCTAAAGAGAATTACACTTTATATAGGTTTATGTATGCCTATTTTGCTTAATTTCAGGTATGTGAGATCCATTTATATTCCTGATATAACTGTAGATTATATATTTATTCTCCTGCATATCAGAAGTTGTAAAACTACCGTTTTCAGGCCATATCTAGCCTGTTTCCTGTTTTTAAAATAATGCTTACTCATTGACATATTGTCTGTGACTTCTTTCATATTAAAACAGTAGAGATGAGTAGTAGCAACAGTCACTGTATGACTGCCAAGCCTAAAATAATTACTAACTGACCCTTTATAGAAAAAAGTTTTCTGAACTTGTTATACAGTATTCTAATTTCTACTACAATTATATACCATTATATGGTATACCTCCATTGTATACCTAAATATAGCTCAATTTTTTTTATCCATTCTACTTTTGATGGGTGAAGTCAAACAAGCGATCAGACTGACAAATCAGAGATGTTGCCCAATATTGAGCTTTACTAATAATTTCAAAGACATGATGATCAGGGGTACAGGAAAAGAAGAAGAGGTCCACAACATAATTGTTAACTCCCCAGATCCTTTCTTTCTGCAATTGACAAGTGCTGCCTTGCCATTATAATAGATGAGTTCTCTAAGTAAGGTTTGTGGGTCACCTCATATAGCAGATAATTTTATAACATGTCACCTTGTATAGCAGAGAATTTTATAACGTGTCCATTTTACACCTCAGAGAGTTGTATAGCTTCTGTAAAATTCTTCAGGAAGCTATGCCTCATAAATCCATATATCTCGGGTTTCTTAAGAAATCCTAAGTCCGGGAAATTCTGTTAAGTACATTCCATTGATGAAGACACTCTTTCTAGCAAATAAGATTAGTCCTATTTAGCTGTGTCTCTAGTTTTTGTATTTATAATAGTAGACAAAATCATCTTATTTTCCTCCACTCCCAGGAATCACCTCTCCAGTAATGGGGAGAGAAATAGATCACACCTCCTTTAACGCCTTTCTCCACTGATGGAGGAAGTTTCCAATTTTTTAAAAATGCAGTGGAAGTGCCATGGAATACTGAATCATTAAATTAAAAACTAAGTTTAAAAAGTTTTAATTAGAAAAAAATTTTTAACTTTTTTAAAAGAGATAAATTATGAGTGAAAATATAAGTGACATGGAGAAAAAAGTCTAGCATACCTATATATATGATTGTAATTCCTGAAGAAAAATAAATGGGGATTGAGTATAAGCAAAGAAATAATGAGAAAAAATTCCTTGAACTAAAAAATGTGTAGCTTTTTTTAGACTGAAAGTGCTCACGATATACCAGAAAAATTAAAGTGATCCTACAACTTGACAGAACCTTCAGAAATTTTCTATTTCAAGAATGAATAAAAATTTAAGATTTCCAATTACAGCTCTGTAAAATTAAGATTAGGGAACAAAGGAAAATTCTTCCTATAAACACATAAAAATGTTGCATAAATTGTTTAAAAGTTTTTTTGAATATATGGCTGAGCTCACACGAAAGAATAAGCAATTGAAAGGTGGGAGAAATGAAGAAGGAGCCAAAAGAGGCTGTAAGCTGACTTTGCAGCTATTTTGGAAGGATGTGGGGGATTATTGAATCCAGAAAGACAAACATGGAGATCAGAAACAAGGCCTCAGGCTCATCATGGTAGGTGGGACTCACAAAAGACTATATGTCAGTGGAAGAAGAAGAGTAAAATACATTTTTAAAAATAACCCTCTTACTAATTGAAGGGATGACGAAAGTATTATTCTCTACTTATTTTCTAGTGGGGGGAACATTTTTTTTTCCATGAGGAAAGGAAACAAAAAGTTGGTACTATAAATAAGTTTGGAGTCTAAAATATTTCACCCATATGAAAGGGAATTTCAAAGCCAAGAAATTAGCTTACAAATTGGTACAAGGGAATAATTTTGGAATGCCTGGAAGATGAAAACACAAACACTCTGGAAATGAAAAAAGGATAAACAATAAGTAATCAGGAGGGTAACATGAGAATGGGGAAATGAACATACTCAAAAGGAACTGCACAGGACTTCCAGGAAAAAATACATGTTTTATCACTGAGTTGAAAAACTTAATTGAAAAATCAAAAAGCTAATTAGGGTATGGTACAAGAAAAAAATTATTGAATTAAATGTTAAATGCAATGAAATTCTCTGATTCCTTCTGATAGAATGTAAAGAATATATCCCATGAAGAAGAATATTGAACATAGAAGGAAAGATTAGAAAGTAAAAAATAATGCACCGTAGTTTGTTGTTTAAATGTCTTATAACTTAAAGAACATTAACTGTAAAATGTTCTCTAAGAATCCGGAGACACAAAAACATGTTACTTAAAATGGAAAAGGTAAAAATAACCTAATGCTAAATGATAATGGTGCAACCACTGGAGAATTTTGAAAAACATTTTTATTTTGATCTTTTTACATTGACAGATAAAATTGTATGTATAACATATTGTTTTGAAGTGTATATAGATTGTGGAAAGACTAAATCTAACTAACATGTGCATTAACTTGCACAGTTATCATGTTTGCAGTAAGAACACTTAAGATCCACTCTTATAGCGTTTTTCAAGAATACAATATATTATTAACTATAGTTGCCATGTTGTACAATAGATCTCTTGAACTTATTCGTAATATCTAATTGAAATTGTGTATCCTTTGGTCAATATCTCCTCAATTCCCTCTGACCCTCCAGACAACCACCCCAGCCCCTGGTAAACATAATTCTGCTCTCTGCTTCTATAAAGTCAATGTTTTTAGGTTTCATGTATTTCTTTTCTAATATTTATTATTTCCTTCCTTCCTCTAACTTTGGGCTTAGATTGCTCTTATTCTAGTAGTTCCTTGAGGGGCAACATTAGATTATTTGAGATATTTCTTTTTGATGTAGGCATTTGCTATTATAAACTTCCTTCTTAGAACTGATTTTGCTGCATCCATAAGTTTTGGTATGTTGTGTTTCATTTATATTTGCCTCGATAAAATTTCAAATTTCCTTTTAATTTCTTGATTGAACCATTGGTGGTTCAGGAGTATATTATTTGATTTCCATGAATTTGTAAATTTTCCAAAATTTATCCTGTTATAGCATTGTAGCAAAAAGAAAGATAATATAATTTCAATCTTCCTAAATTTGTTAAGACTAGTTTTGCGACTTAATATATGATTTGTTCTGAAGTATGTTCCATGTGCAGTTAAGTGTATATTCTACAGCTGTTGGGTGAAATGTTACATGTATAGTCTCTTAGGTCCATTTGATCTATAGTAGTTTATGTCCAGTGTTTGTTTCTTGATTTTCTGACCGGATGATCTGTCCATTGCTGAAAGTGGGGTGAATTTCCTCATTATTATTATATTGCCATTTCTCTCTCTCTCTCTCTTGCAATCTATTAATATTTGTTTGATATATGTAGGTGTTTCAATATTGAGTTCATGACTATTTACAATTGTTATATCCTCTTGCTGAACTGACTTCTTTATCATTATATAATGACCTTCTGTGTCTCTTTTATAGTTTCTGACTTGAAGTCTGTTTAATCCCATATAAGTGTAGCTACCCATGCTATATTTTGGTTTCCATTTGCATAGAATACCTTTTTCCATCCCTTCACTTTCAGTGTGTGTCATTTTACAGGTAAAGTGAGACTCTTGTAGGTAGCATAAAATTGTGTCTTGCTTTTTGTCCATTCAGACTGTGTTTTGATTAGAGAATTTAATCTGTTTACATTTAAGGTGAATATTTACTACTTTGATTTTGTAATTGTTTTATGGTTAATTTGTAGATCTTTTATCTTTTATCTCTTCCTTTCTTGCTGTCTTCCTTTGTAGTTAAGTAATTTTCTCTAGTTGAATGTTTTGATTCCTTGCTTTTTATATTTTGTGTATCTACTATAGGTTTTTGCATTGTGGTTACCAGAAGGCTTACAAAAACATCTTATAGTCATAAGGGGTTACTTTAAGCTGATAACACCTGGTCACAAAAATAAAGAATTCTAGCTCTCTTGTTAATGCAGCACTAATCACAATAGCCAAGATATGAAATCAATCTAATGTCCATCAATGGATGAATGGATAAAGAAAATGTGGTACAGATACACAGTGGAATATTAATCAGCCTTAAAAGATATGAAATCTTATCATTTGCAGCAACATGGATGTTAAGTGAAATAAACCCGACACAGAAAGATAAAAAACAAAACAAAACATAAACAAAAAAACCAAAGAATTCTACACATTTACTCTACTTCCCCCACCTCACATTTTGAATTTTTCATGTTATAATTTATATCTTTTTATATTGCATGTCCCTTAATAATCTACTGTAGCTATTATTATTTTTGACAATTTTGTTATTTAACCTTCATACTAAAGATACAAGTCATTTGCACACCACCATTACAGTATGAGAGTATTCTGAATTTGAAAAAATAGTAAGCATAATTACTTTTAATAGTGAGTTTTATACTTTCAGATGTTTTTATTGTACTCATTAGTGTATTTTTATTTCAACTTGAAGAATTCCCTTAAGCATTTCTGGTAAGATAGATCTGGTAGTGATGAACTCCCTCATCTTACGTTTGTCTGAGAGTCTTTATCTCTCCTTCTTTTCTGAAGGACAATTTTGTCAGGTACAATATTGTTGGTTGGCTTTTTCCCCCCTCAGCACTTTGAATATATCATACCACTCTGTCCTGGCCTATAAGGATTCTACTGAGAAGTCTGATGCTAGCCATATTGGAACTCCCTTATATATTATTTGCTTCTTTTCTCTTGCTGCTTTCAGAATCCTCCCTTTGTCTTTGATTTTTGACAGTTTGATTATAATGTCCTATGGTAGTCTTATTTGGATTTTATCTTATTGGAAATCTTTGACCTTCTTGTGCCTAAATATTCACATCTTTCTCCAGGTTTAGAAAGTTTTCTGCTATTATTTCTTTAAATAAATGTTGTACCCCTTTGTCTTTCTCCTATTCTCTTGAACCCCTATAACTCAAATATTTTCTCTTTTGATGCTTCTCATAAATCCTGTAAGCTTTCTTTAAACTTCATTCTTTTCTTATCCTCTTACATTTTCAAACTTGTCTTTGAATTCACATGTTCTTTTGTCTGCTTGATCAGTTCTGCTGTTGCTGCTTTATATCATAATTTTTTATATCATAATCAAATACAGTTATTGTATTTTTCAGCTCTGAGATTTCTGGGTTTTTAAAATTATTTATTCTCTCTTTTAAAATTCCCACTTTGGTCACCTATTGTTTTGCTCATTTTTTTACATTCACTTTATCTTCTTAAAGTTTGCTATACTTTTTAAACAATAATTTTAAATTCTTTGTCTAGTAGTTTTTACATCTCCATTTCTTTATGGTCAGTCACTGGTACTGTTTTGTCCGTTTGTTGACGTCATGTTTTCCTTATCATTCTTGATCCCTGTGATTGTGTATTGAGGTATGTACATTTTAAATAGTAGGTATTAATTCCATCTTCATAGATTGGCTTTGCCTGTGTAAGTGCTGTGGTAGGTGTGGCACTGGTGCACATCAAAAGCCCAGAGAAGCTGTAGCAATGCTTGGGTGTACCAGAATCCTACAGCCTGCTGTAATCAGCATGGCACTGCCAGAAGCTCAGAGCCCAGAGAGAAAGGATTATATAATCTGCTCTTCATATGACTAAAAAATAAAGACATTTTAAAACATTAAATACTCATAATATTTAGAATATATACCTTAAGTAGTCCAGTACTCTAGTACACCAGCAAACTAAAATAAAATAGATGTTGGCTTGGAGGCAGTGAAAAGGGAACACTAATACACTGTCAGTAGGAATGAAAATTATTAATAGTTAATATGGAGATTCCACAAAGAAATAAAAGTAGACCATTAGATCCACCCATCCCACTAATAGGTATCTATCCAAAGGAAAATAAGTCATTTTACTAAAAGAACACCTGCACCCAAATGCTTATCACAGCACACACAATTAACAATTGCAAAGATATGGAATCAACCTGTGTGCCCATCAACTGAGGAGTGGATAAAGAAAATGTGGTACACACACACACGTACACACATGCACACACACCATGGAGTACTACCCAGCCATAAAAAGGAATGAAATAATGTCTTCTGCAGAACTCGGATGAAACTGGAGATCATTATCCTAAGTGAAGTATCTCAGGAATGGAAACCATATACCATGTGTTATCACTTATAAGTAGGAGCTAAACAATGGGTCTATATGGTCATAAAGTGGTGTAATGAACACTGGAAACTAAGACAGGGTAAAGGATAAAAACTTGCCTTTTGGGTACAACATATACTATTGTGGTGATGGGTATGCTAAAAGCCCGGACCTTAGCATGTGCAATTCCTCCATATAACAAAGAATACTTGTACCCCCTGAATCTATTGAAATAAAAAATATATACTAAAAATTCACAAATGTAAGCATACTTTCCAAAAGATGCATCATAATCTGTTTTCTTTTAGTAAATAGAAGATTTTGACAAGGAAACTGTTTAATGTCATAAACAAATGTGTTATGAAAATGTATTCCTTTGCATTTGATAACTACACAGACAACTTGGAATATCTGGCTATAAGCCACCAATGTAAGCATACTTTCTAAAAGATGCATCATAATCTTTTTACTTTTACTGAATTGAAGAGTTTGACAAGGAAACTGCTTAACAAAATGAACAAACTAGTTATGAAAATATATTTCTTTGCATATTGGTATCTACAAGGAAAAGTTGAAATATAAGTTGAAATATAAATTGATAATTGCAGATTATGGTAACATAAACCAGACTACATTATCATGTCATACTCAAATCTATTGATAATTAAACTATCTTAACTAGCCAAGATAAATGAATAGTTTGTATAAAAAGTATTAATGAAAGGATGATGGTAAAACAAATTATGGGAAATTCTCAGGTATTTTATCCCTGATTTAGTCACATCAATGAAGGATTCTCTGTTTGGATTCTTAGGTTGTCTGAATTTAGTAGTCTATGTCCATATCATAGATATATATGTCGATATTAAAACGTTACCTTGTATTTTGAAAAGGAAGAAAGTTGTTAAAAGACATTTAATATTTTTATATGAAGTAATGTTTTATTGTATTGAATTTCTGATTGACAAATTGGGTATTAGTTGCAAAAAAAAACCAAATGTAAGTATAGTTTCTGGAAAAAAAGAAAAGAAAATCAGTGCTGTTTTATTTTTAAAAAGATAAAAAAGGATTAAGAAACTATAGTAAATAATAGAACTATATAATATGCTAAATATTCATATTATTTTTGATATTGTAATGAAAATATATGAAGATACATAATACAAACACATGCACACAAAACAAAATCTGAATTGAATATCCACAATAATTTCAGAAATAATTGGAGAGTGATGAGTGAACTTAGCATGAACAGAACACAGTCATTCACATTCTCCTGCATACTCTGTGTAGGACTTGCCTGTGTGGGCAAATGCAGTGATCATTACTGAAGCACAATAACAACTGCTGAGAGAGTCACTGGAAGCAAATACCCATGGGTGGTGTGATAAAATGAGGCAGCCTCATGAGTTAATAGTATTACCAGCATTAAGTCAATGATATCAGGGATGCTAGCAGATGCAAGAGAATCTGTATGTTTCAGTACACACATTTCTGAAGAGCCATGGCATCATGAGTTAATAACATTGTTATATTTTCCTTGCTGTGGGAGATGTGAAATTAGTCTGGAACAGAACATTTGACAAGAAAAGAACATGAAGAAATGGTTCCTGGACATGAATAGGAAGAGGTGAGGCACAGACACGAGGAAGAATCTCCCTGTGCACTGGATAATAAGCAAAACCGAGCACCACTTCTCTGCTTCTGATTCTAACACAAATCACTATACCTCACAAGGACTTATTGGGATTCTGCAAAAAACGTTTGCCTGAGGCACCATGCATGTAGGGTTGACCCTAGAGAGTCACCACAGCAGGTAAATGTGCCTTGTAAACTGTTATTTTAACATGAAAAGATGAAGGAGTGTGAAAAGGTGTGGTCTATTCCCCCTCAGTAAAATACATAAAGTGAGAACTTAGTAGAATATAAATGAGGCCAAAATCTCTGTTTTCCTTCAGTGGCAGCACAGTGAAGTTCCTTGTGAAATAGAGCAGAATGGTCACACTCCTGTGTCCAGCTGAAACAATGTCAAAGTGAAACAAGACAAATCTATGCAGACCTTTCAGGGTACCCTTTTCTCAAGAGTCATGTTGAAAGAAAATGAGAATATACAAGATTTGTCTTCTAGCCCTGTATCTTTATCAGTTTAACATACTAGTTGGATAATATAATATTCATGAAAAATAATTCTATATGTTTCGGCTAGGCCATTTCCATAATTTTAAATGTCAAGTTATTCTATTGTTCCAGAAGTTTGTGCTTTGAAACATATAAAACACTTTAACACTTTGGCTCATAGACTGAAAACAGTATTTTTTATTTTTATTTTTTATTTTCTTTTGAGACAGAGTCTCACTCTGTTGCCCGGGCTAGAGTGCTGTGGCGTCAGCCTAGCTCACAGCAACCTCAAACTCCTGGGCTCAAGCAATCCTTCTGCCTCA
>VSMD01049845.1:0-11465 GCA_008750895.1 Mirza zaza
GAGGCCGAGGTGGGCGGATCCTTTGAGCTCAGGAGTTCGAGACCAGCCTGAGCAAGAGCGAGACCCCCATCTCTACTATAAATAGAAAGAAATTAATTGGCCAACTAATATATATAGAAAAAATTCGCCGGGCATGGTGGCACATGCCTGTAGTCCTAGCTACTTGGGAGGCTGAGGCAGCAGGATTGCTTGAGCCCAGGAGTTTGAGGTTGCTGTGAGCTAGGCTGACACCACGGCACTCACTCTAGCCTGGGGAATAAAGTGAGACTCTGTCTCAAAAAAAAAAAAAAAAAAAAAGAAATCTGAGAGGTTGCCAGGAAGGCGACCCTTGTCTAACCAGCACAAGATGATAGCAGATTACCTAGGAATGTATCTTCAAAATTAGAACCAATGGAGTCAACAGGACGATGTGATTCCTTAAGATACTTTGTAAAAATAAATTCTATTAAGTCAGATGCTTTTTTTTTTGTTTGTTGTTTTTTGAGACAGAGTCTCACTTTTGTTGCCCTGGCTAGAGTGCTGTGGCATCAGCCTGGCTAACAGCAACCTCAAACTCCTGGGCTCAAGTGATCCTCCTGCCTCAGCCTCCTGAGAAGCTGGGACTACAGGCATGTGCCACCACGCCCGGCTAATTTTTTCTATATATTTTTAGTTGTCCAGCTAATTTCTTTCTATTTTTAGTAGGGACAGGGTCTCGATCTTGCTCAGGCTGGTCTCTAACTCCTGACCTTGAGCGATCCTCCTGCCTTGGCCTCCCAGAGTGCTAGGATTACAGGCATGAGCACCCGCTCCTGGCTGAGTCAGATGCTTTTAAGAACATATTTATGCAGAGTCTACTGGTGAAGAATATCATTTTTATGCGAATAAAATGAAAATACATTATAGAGTTGACTTTAAAATAAGACTAATAGCATACCAAATTGTTAATAATAGTTCTATGTAGTAATGTTTAGATTTTCTTTTTTAAACGTCATGTTGCTGTCTTTGCACATGATGTTTAAATTTTCTACAATTATTTCAACATTTAAAGTGCATTTTACTTTTTGTTTTAAATTTAACTAGTAAAAGAACATCCATTTATTAAATAAATTTTATTTGGCATCTCTTGCATACCAGACATTGTTCTAGGAGCTGGACATTATTCTAGACACTACCTTTCATACTGTATTTACAGTTTTGCCTTGGCAGATAATGCAGACTTCTAGGGGATTGTGGAATCATACCTTCCATGGACTTCTTATATACATGGCAGGGTCAGATGAAAGACAAGTTAGAAAACAGAGTGGTTGGCTATGTTTTCTGCTTCTTAGCCCCATTCCTGCTGAGAATATTAAAAAAAAACTGAAGTGTTTGTTGGTAAAGTGATATGAAATACTAGTTTTTCTTATAAATACTCCTGTAAAAAAAAAAAAAGATGGGGTAGAACAACATGTAAAACAAAATTAGCAAATTATTGCTAATGATCGAAGCTGAGTGATAGTATATGAGGTTCATTATTCTATCCTTTCTGCTGTGTTCAAAGTTTCTCATAATAAAAAGTTCAAAAAAAGGAGAAGGGAAATGCCAAAGGGTTTGGGTCACCCGGGAGGCAAGTCTGTAATGCTGTGTTTCTCCCATTGTTAGACATGCTTTCTTCAGCAGCAAGCAGCCCTGCTCCTGATCCCGCCCCCGAATCCGATCCTGCTCCGGCTCCAGCTCCAGCCCCTGCTGCTCCTCAGCCTTCAAAGCTGGCTAAGCCTTTTGGCTACGGCTACCCGACCCTGCAGCCGGGTTACCAGAACGCTGCAGCACCACTGAACGCCGGCCTCCAGCCCGGCAACCCCGTGTACTCTGGGTTCCAGCAGTACCCTCAGGTACGCATTCAGTCATGTGACGACACCGTACAAGCCGTCAAACTTCCCGATTCTGACAAGTCCCTGGTGATTCAAATGGATCATAAGTACAAATACAGATGAGCCAGAGAAGGACTGTAGTCAGAGCCTCACTTTTACCCAGGTGCAAAGGGGAGACATTGGAGATTTTGTGTAATGGAATGATGTCTAATTGACATATTTAGAAGATCATTTTGGCTGCTTTGTGAGGAATGGATTAAAGATGGGAGTACTTGAAAAGACAAAAGTAGAAGCAAGGAGCAAATTGAAGCTTCGCCATAACCCAGGAAATAGATGATTGTACCTGAGGCGGTATCAGTGAGATAATGAAAAGTGAATGGATGAAGGTGACATGCTGATGTGTTGGATGTGGTTGGTGAGAGAAGGGAAAGCATGAAGAGTAAGTCATAGGTTTTTGGCATAGCAACTGGGTAGAGGTTGGTGTATTTACTTAGGTCATGAAGACTAAAGGAGGAGTAAATCTGGGAATGGGAATTGGGTTGTCCATGTTACATTAAAATGCCTGATAGACATACAAATGGAGATGTCAAGCAATCAGTAGTGATCAGTGGTCACTGGTCAGGTGTGGAGAAATAATGTACCAATTTATGGTTCAAGCAAAAGTGTACATGATTGCCCATTTCTCTATATTACTAAGTATACCAAGAATTATTTTGTATAAGCAAAAATATTTTATTTTTTTCATAATTATTTTGTGTTTCTTTACTGAAATTCCTGTTTATATTCTTTCGCCTTTGTTCTATATATCTAATAAGTGTAAATCTTTTGTCTAGTGTATATTGCAGTTTTTCATTAGCTTGACATTTATTTCTAATTTTAATGATATTTTTTGACCTTGGAGAAATGTTTAAATTTTATACAGTCATATTATAATTTCTTTTGTTATTGCTTTTACCTTTGTTCGTATCCTTTAAAACATTAATAATCTGACATTTATAATAATATTGATGTTGTTATTTTAAAACTAGTATAGGATAAAACAAGTAATGCTGTTACCATTAGGAACCAAGATTTTTAGCAAGGGAGATGAGAGATACAGGTATAAAATCAAAGAATTTAAATTAAAATTTTGTCATCTTAAATTTGAATTAGATATGTCAGTGCGAATTCATTATTTTCTCCTATTTAAGAATGTGTATTTTGTATCTTACCTGTTGCAAATGTCTGGAAGTAATAAGAGCACAATAGTCATGAGCACATTTATCGCCCAGATTATGGTTTCTGGATACCATCCCTACTTAAAAGGAATCAAGATTCCTTTTTGAACAAATGAATAATCCTGGGTTTGGAGGAGGAAGAGTACAAAATGTGTAAAAAAGCAGGAAGTTAACAAACACTAATAGGTTCATATCAAAAGGACACTGGGGGCCAGGCGCAGTGGCTCACGCCTGTAATCCTAGCACTCTAGGAGGCCAAGGCAGGAGGATCGCTCAAGGTCAGGAGTTCGAAACCAGCCTGAGCAAGAGCGAGACCCCGTCTCTACTAAAAAAAGAAAGAAATTAACTGGCCAACTGAAAATACAGAGAAAAAAGTTAGCCGGGCATGGTGGTACATGCCTGTAGTCCCAGCCACTTGGGAGGCTGAGGCAGAAGGATTGCTTGAGCCCAGGAGTTTGAGGCTGCAGTGAGCGAGGCTGATGCCACGGCACTCTAGCCTGGGCAACAAAGTGAGACTCTGCCTCAAAAAAAAAAAAAGACACTGGGGCCAGCTCAAAAGGGTTCTCACTGGCCAAACACTGGGTAGTTTGAATATCATATGAATGACTGTAATTTGAGTTTCATTTTGCATTAACAAAAAGCCATGAATTCATGATAATGCTAAAAATATATGAAACATGGAAAAATAAGCAAAGCAAAACTCATTGAACACCACTGCACATTTCTATGGCATCAACTCCTTATTATAAAAACTGATAATTGAAAACAACCATTTATCCTGCCTTTCCAGTATGAACTATACTCATCAACCAAATTGTTGATGTTGAAAGCATTGATGGCCGGGCGCGGTGGCTCATGCCTGTAATCCTAGCACTCTGGGAGGCCGAGGCGGGTGGATTGCTTGAGGTCAGGAGTTCGAAACCAGCCTGAGCAAGAGTGAGACCCCCATCTCTACTATAAATAGAAAGAAATTAATTGGCCAACTAATATATATAGAAAAAATTAGCCGGGCATGGTGGCGCATGCCTGTAGTCCCAGCTACTTGGGAGGCTGAGGCAGCAGGATTGCTTGAGCCCAGGAGTGTGAGGTTGCTGTGAGCTAGGCTGACGCCACGGCACTCACTCTAGCCTGGGCAATAAAGCACGACTCTGTCTCAACAACAAAAAAAAGAAAGCATTATTGCTGGAATTTTGTTGCAAGGTTTAATCTTGCTAATAAGATTTTTTTTTTTTTTTTTTTTTTTTTTGNTTTTTTGAGACAGAGTCTCACTTTATTGCCCAGGCTAGAGTGAGTGCCGTGGTGTCAGCCTAGCTCACAGCAACCTCAAACTCCTGGGCTCAAGCAATCCTGCTGCCTCAGCCTCCCAAGTAGCTGGGACTACAGGCATGCGCCACCATGCCCGGCTAATTTTTTCTATATATATTAGTTGGCCAATTAATTTCTTTCCATTTATAGTAGAGATGGGGTCTCGCTCTTGCTCAGGCTGGTCTCGAACTCCTGAGCTCAAATGATTCGCCCACCTCGACCTCCCAGAGAGCTAGGATTACAGGCTTGAGCCACCGCGCCTGGCCTGCTAATAAGATTTAAACTTATTCAGTATTTTTGCTTTGAGTTTTTTTCAAGTATGCTTTAAATTGACTGCCTAAGTCATTCTATTACCACGCCAGATTTAAATTTTCTTACCTCTTTGCTTTTTGTGTGTGTTGAAATTCTATAATAGTATAAGTAATTTTATGTATGTTTGTTGTTTTATTATTCTTTTGTTTTGTTTTGTTTTGTTTGAATTGCTCTTTCAGCAGTATCCTGGCATGAACCAGCTGTCCTCCAGCCTAGGAGGACTGAGTCTTCAGAGTTCTCCTCAACCAGAAAGCCTGCGACCCGTGAACCTCACTCAGGAGAGGAATATCTTACCCACGACTCCTGTTTGGGCTCCTGTACCTAACTTGAATCTAGAACTCAAAAAATTAAACTGTAGCCCAGAGTAGGTATTTGTTTTACAATCTTTCTTAAGTAATATGCTTTGATGAAAACATTGTATGACTTTCAAAAATAGTAAAAGTAGTATGATATTAATTAGCCAGGAGACTGAGGCAGGAGGATTGCTTGAACTGCAGGTTTTCTAAGGCTATAGTGAGCTATGATCACCCCATTACACTCCAGCCTGGCCAGTAGAGTGAGACCCTTTCTCTTAAAAAAGAAGAAAGAAAACTCAGAAAAGATAAATCATTAATTCAGTAAATATCTACTAACTGCCTTCTAAGTTGTGTGCAAGACACTGTTTCTATGTGCTGGGGATAGAGTTGTAAACAAAACAAAGTTCCTGTTCTCTGTGGGATCACAGAACTTATGTTCTATTAGGGAAGACATACTATGCATCATCAAAGTAGTATATGATACAGTATCAGGGTGTTACAATGAAGAAAAATAAAGGAGTGAGTGAGGATAGAGGGTGACTCTTTTTAGTTGAGGGGTCTGGACAGATTTTCCCAAGGAGTAAACATGTGAGTAGAGATCTGACTAAAGTGAGAGGGCAAAAGCCACATGGCCTCTGGGAAAAGGTGTTCCAAGCAACAGGAAGAGCAAGTGTGGAGGTGCTGAAGCAGGGACAAGCTTGGTGTGTTCCAGGAACAGTAAGCCTGGGATAAATAGATGTCTGTGTATCTCTACATAATAGCGACCACTCTTCTTAAATTCCGTTCCTGGTTTCTGGTACCTCTGCTTCTTACTTCTTTGGCTGCTCCTTTATGGATTCTTTGTCTGTTTACCTTACCTTGTAACTTGGTAAGTCATAAGCACCTACTCTAGGAGAGCAGTGGTACCAGGCTGACATAAGGACAAAATAATCTGATCTCAAGGGGACATGATGGCAAGATACACAACCAATTAAGCAGATCAGACGTATTGATGGCGTAGAAGCATGAGCGTATCTCAGATCACAGAGGAAGTCACTCCTTTTGACTTGAGGAATAGTTTCAGAAGAAACGGTAACTTTGACGAATCTTGTAGTGACTGTGGTTGTTGAATAGGTAAGAAGGGGGCAGTAAGCAGGAACAGCATCAGTTTAAAAAAATCAATAAAAATCAGAGGCCTTTTCACTCATGTTTTTACTCCCTCCTCTTCATGTCCTACAGGCTAGCCATAGTAGAGTAATTATCTTCTGAGTATAGTGCTTGCCCACCATGAAAATGTTGACTGCTTAATTTAGGTCTTTTGACATATATCACACATATGCCTGTTTCATCAGGACCTTCCTGCTTATGTATAGTTATGATAACATGCCCAAATGATTTTCACTCATGCCCCTAAATGTTCTCAATTATCTTACCTACCTCAGTGTCTTTTCCTGATAGCTAACGATCTCCATGTTGTTTGTTTTGTTGCAGTTCATTTCGGTGTACTTTGACGAATATTCCCCAGACACAGGCTTTACTGAACAAAGCTAAACTTCCTTTGGGGTTGTTGTTACACCCCTTCAGAGACCTGACGGTAAAGTAACAGATTTTAAAATATTTGTGGGTACTGATGTGTATGCTCTGTGCAGGGTACTTAGATTTTCTATTTTCTTAGAATTTTCTTCCTCTTCTTTTGTTTGAAGTTTAAAAATAACCATTTCTGTCACATTCAACTCGGCAAACGTTTTCTGAGCACCTGGTTTTGTGACAGGCCCTACACTAAGCAGTGGTAACAGAGATGATTAAATCGTTGGCCTAGCCCCCAGAAGTTCTTATCTAACAGGACAAAGATGAAAAACAAATAGTTACAGTGCAGGATATTAACACATGTAGTTAATCAAGTTCTGTGAGATATTTAGCTAGTGCATACTATATGAGAAGTGATTCCCTCTGAGCACAGGGGCAGAAATTCTCCATATGTGATGAAATCTGAGCTAGATTTTAAAAGACTAGTTTTTGCAGTTAGAATGGCCATAGAAGGTAGATAAATTTTGGAGTCCTTTATTAAACACAAAGGAAGAAACAACAGTAGTGTCCACTTAAATAGGAAAACTGATTATTCCTTAACAATTTCAGTAACCTTTGTAATAGTGGGGAAAGTCCAGCACTTCAGATCTGTTGAATAAAAACATTACTTGTTTTAAGTTTCTATAATCTATTTGGTTTAATACCTAGCTTGCTAGATTTTTATACATCCTTCTGGTATTTTGTGCAAATATGTTGAATGGGAAACTAAATTTTTAAAACTTTTCAGAAATAATTTTATTCAGAGATGTTTTATTTGTACTTAATAAGTTGCATTTCTCTCTTATACTTTATTACTACTGCGGTTTTTTTTACCCTTGCTCTTGGTACTGGGTTTCTTTTGCTCTCATTCATCCAAAAAACATTTATTGAGTACCTGTCAGGCCAGATGCTGGGGATGCAAAGGTCAGGAAGCTCCCTCATGGAGCTTGCTTTCCTACAAGGAACTATGGAAAGGATAACCATGAATACAAAGTAAAATGATTATCATACACAATAAATACCGTGCATTTATTCACTCAGTAAATACTATTTAATTAGCTACAATACTATTACAATCGTAATCTCTAAACCAAGACAGTTAATTTCCTGTATACATAGATGAGAGTTTTTCCCTAAATACAGATACCATATACGATACCTTCAGGAAGTAAATACACTAAATTGTTGACAGTGACGTCCTCTGGGATATAGAATTCTGGGTAATTTTTTTTAATTTCTTATTTCCATTTAACTTTATTTCCTGATTTTTTTTTAACAAAGGATCTGTAGTTAGTATAATAATAGTATATGTGATTTGATTAATACATGTCAGTGTAAAACCACACAAAAACACAGTTAGGGTTTCTATTCTATATATGGAGCAAAGCAGCATATGTTCTGTTTTTCCCTTTTTTCTGCTACAACATCTTTGTTTTATTTCCTAGCAATTACCGGTGATAACATCAAATACCATCGTGAGATGCCGATCTTGTCGAACTTATATTAACCCTTTTGTATCCTTCATTGATCAACGTAGATGGAAATGCAATTTGTGCTATAGAGTTAACGATGGTGAGTTTCAGATTCTTAAAATCAATGTTTTAATTTTAACATTTAAAAATGTTTTCAACATTTTAGACATTTTTGTCATTAGCTGGTTTCTCTCCTCATTGCTTTATCTTACTTTATTTATTTATTTATTTTGAGACAGAGTCTCACTCTGTTACCCTGAGTAGAGTGCTATGGCGTCAGCCTGGTTCACAGCAACCTCAATCTCCTGAGCTCAAGCCATCCTCCTGCCTCCCAAGTAGCTGGGACTACAAGTGTAGACCACAACGCCCAGCTAACTTTTTTCTATTTTTGGTAGAGATGGGGTCTCACTCTTGCTCAGGCTGGTCTAGAACCCTTGCACCTCGGGCTCCCAGAGTGCTTGGATTACAGGCATGAGCCACTGCGCCCGGCCTCCTTATTGCTTTAAAAACAACTTTCGTGTCATTTTTAGTGGAGAGAATATAAGCTAGGGGGAGGGATCATCATCTCACCTGACCAGTGGGGTGACAAAGAGAGTGACGGTAGAGAGCAAAATAAAACCAACATTCATAAAAGAAACAGTGGTGCTCATGCAGATGCGCTTATGGAGACTGTGTTTCCGCCTGACTGTCAGGATTGTCTTTGGCTGGTTTATTTGCTTCATTCACCTCAGGCGCACCTTTGCCACGTGTGTGGATACAGGCGTGTGTCTCTGTCTCTTGTCCCCTTTACTCATTTCTTACGTTCCCCTATTATAATTGCTTTCAAGTTTATGTTTCTGTCTGCTTTTTTTCCATGTTATGACATAATAAGTAGGTCACAAGTCTAAGAAGCAGGATTATTTATGTCCTGGTTTCCTCACCTGATTTCAGAACATAACTTTTTTAATTCTTATCTTTATTTTAAAAAGGGCTTCAGGGATTCATTTTTACATTAAATTTTCACAGAACTGTTGGTACACCTTATATTGATGATAAAGGTATTTATTTCTAGGCATGTATGTGTGTGTTTAGTTACAAGTTGTGTTACTAAATTTGTATTGTTTCTACCTCTTACCTAGTTCCTGAAGAATTCATGTATAACCCCCTCACCCGATCTTATGGAGAACCTCACAAACGACCAGAAGTTCAGAATTCCACTGTGGAGTTTATTGCTTCTTCGGATTACATGGTAATTAAATCTTTTTAGGAATAGGGAAAGGATTTATGGAAAGAGAGCTTAGCATTAAATAATAAATAAGCTTAATTTTTTAAAAACGACATCTTATTAGGTGATAATTTGAGACTCCGTCTCTTTTTTCAGAATGATATCTTAGCCAACATTCCTTACCAGAAAACCATTTAACCCATCTACTTAGCCACTACTATGTATTGATTGCCTTAATCCACAATCAGCTTTATAAGAAAAAAATTAAAAGAATATCATTTTTATTATCACCTAAAATCTGACGAAATAGCAATCCTACATGTGTATTTTTTGGTATAATATATTCAGTAACTACCCAGTAGTAACAGTGATGTAAAAAGAATAACTTGTACCTACTAAATAATATTATTTTTATTCCTTTCAGCTTCGTCCTCCTCAGCCTGCAGTTTACTTGTTTGTTTTAGATGTGTCTCATAATGCAGTGGAAGCTGGATATTTGACAATTTTGTGCCATTCACTGTTAGAAAATCTAGACAAGTAAGAATTTTTTTATTAAGTTTTGTTATATTCATCCATCATCTAAAGCAGGGGTCCTCAAACTTTTTAAACAGGGGCCAGTTCACTGTCCCTCAGACCGTTGGAGGGCCGGACTATAGTTTAAAAACAACTACGAACAAATTCCTATGCACACTGCACATATCTTATTTTGAAGTAAAAAAACAAATGGGCAAAAACACCCCCATGTGGCCCGAGGGCTGTAGTTTGAGGACACCTGATCTAAAGGGTACTTGTTGTCTACTATAGAATAAGGATCCTGCTACTTGAATTATGATGATTTATGACTTGGTATCTGAATCATAAAATCATAAAAGTTTAATATTTAGTCAGGAACTTATATCTTTTCTAACTTATCCCTCTGAGTTAGCTGAGCTGAACACTGATGCCCAGAAAGCTTAACTTGGCCTGAGTGTCAGGAATTAGATGAGACTGTTATCAAAAAGACAAAAGATAACAAGTGTTGGCAAGAATGTGGAAAAAAGGGAACCCTTGCAAACTTTTGGGAATTTAGATTAGTGCAGCCATTATGGAAAACAGTATGAATATTCCTCAGAAAATTAAAAGTAGAGTTACATATGATCCAGAAATCCCACTGGGTCATATGGTAATTCATATGGAAATTAGTATGTTGAAGAGATATCTGCACTCTGATGTTTATTGCAGCATTTCTCATAAGAACCAAGATATATAATCAGCCTAAGTGTCCATCAGTGGATGAGTAGATAAAGAAAATGTGGTATATATGCAAATGGAATATTCTTCCACCTTTAAAAAGAAAAAAAGTTTTGTCATTTGTGATGCTACAGATGAACCTCTAGAGTACATTATGTTTAAGTGAAACAGGACAGACAAATACCACGTGGTCTCATATGTGGAATCTAAAAAACTCGATCTCATAGAAGTAGAGAGTAGAATGGTTGTTACCAGGGCTAGGGTGGTGGCAGTAGGCTGGAGGACTGGGGAGATGTTGGTCAAAGAGTATGAAATTTCAGTTAGATAAGAGGAAGAAGTTCAGGAGATCTATTGTACAACATCATGACAATAGTTAATAGCAATATGTTATACTCTTAAAAAATGCTAAGAGACTGGATTTGAAGTGTTCTCACTGTAAAAATAATAACTGTGTGAGGTAGTGCACATATGCTCATTAGCTAGATTTAGCCATTCAACAAGGTTTATTTATTTTAAAACATTGTGTTGTACACGACACATACATACAATTTTGTCAATTTAAATAAAATGAAATTTAAAATAATCTTTTTAAAAAAGAATCTCTATGAAAGAAATCTAGCTGTAAGTTATGCCTGAGCAAGGAATTTTGTATAAGCTAGTTGTTTTTTTTTGTTTTTTTTTTTTTTTTTTTGAGACAGAGTCTCACTTTGTTGCCCAGGCTAGAGTGAGTGCCGTGGCGTCAACCTAGCTCACAGCAACCTCAAACTCCTGGGCTCAAGCAATCCTTCTGCCTCAGCCTGTCAAGTAGCTGGGACTACAGGCGTGCGCCACCATGCCCGGCTAATTTTTTTCTATATATATTAGTTGGCCAGTTAATTTCTTTATATTAGAGACGGGGGTCTCGCTTTTGTTCAGGCTGGTTTCGAACTCCTGACCTCGAGCAATTCGCCCTCCTCAGCCTCCCAGGGTGCTAGGATTACAGGCGTGAGCCACCATACCCGGCCTATAAGCTAGTTTTTTTTTTTTTTTTTTTTTTTTTTTGAGAGAGTCTT